>JAJOOB010016053.1:0-56927 GCA_029582485.1 Solanum tarapatanum
ATTAAGGTTGACAACAAGTCAGCAATATCTATGGCCAAAAATCCAGTGCAACATGGTCGTAGCAAGCATATAAATGTGAAGTTTCACGCTATCAGGCAGGCAGAAGGTGGCGAAGTTCAACTTGTTCATTGCAGCTCAGATTAGCAGATTGCAGACATCATGACCAAGGCACTTCCTAAGGGGAAATTTGAAGTTCTAAGGTCTAAGTTGGGAGTATCCAAGAAAAATCTCAAGGAGGAGTGTTAGAAAATGAGATATTTCTAGATGTCTTTTGTTTAATTGTTATTTTCTTAAATATTATGTTAAGTATGTAAAGGAAAGGTAGTCCTTGTTTTATGGAATATGTTTTGTAAGAAAGTCAATAGTGATTGGATATGTATGGTCCTCTACTAACTTTGGAAAAGCTTATGTAGATATATGTGTGTATGCTTTTTTAAAGCTGAATATTAATGAAAATTTCTGCTGCTGAACCTTATCTTTTTCTCTAAAAGTTTCAAATCCTAACATTATTATCCTCCAATTATTAGTCTTTTTACAATTCCCTAGAGGAAGGTGTTAGCTCAAGCTACATAAATTATACAAATTAATGCTAGTTGTTATGTTTGAGTAGAGTGATTTGATCTAGTAAACTAAATGCCAAAAGGACTGAAAATATATATCTGGTAGATTTCTTAGGGGAAAACATATCTAGATCAACAAGAAAAAAAAGAATATGTGCGTGAAAATACTGTGCTACCTACCTTGGGGTAAAACTTGCTAGTAGCCCATGTTTCCTTGCAACCCCTTTGACTACTTCATGTGTAATTATTAAGTTATTTGCTGCTCTACCACTATCAGTGTATGCCAACACAATTTCAAACTGACCTTTTCCAGCTTCTGAATGTAACTGCATTCTTAAAGGACGACACATCAAATAAAGCAGTATGAATTCTATAGACAATAAAGTATATGATTTATATTCAAATACCTTTAATCTTGTATAGGTAAAATATAAACAAATGTGAAGGTACTAAGTTTCTAACAAAATAAACCTTTAATGTATTACGGTTAGCAGAGAACATCCTTAATGTTTTCTAAAAGGAACAATTTCATTCCAAAGTTAGATTTCGTCTAAAATTGAAGGTGCGACAAAACCCGGATGCATAGCACATGATCTTTTATCTTAGATTAAAAAAAAGTAATGTTATCATCTTTATTAGACACATGAATTCCAATTTTAAAGAGAGGGATTCCATCTTCTGCATCATTTTAAGGCTCCTATGAAGTCTTTAAATGATTTAGCATTTCCATCGAGGGGTGCCGATGAGAATAGAAGGTAAAAACAAAATGTGAGTGGTATTGCAGTAAAGGAGAAATACTTTGGTAGCGCTATTACACAGAAAGAAATGCCACTATAACAAAAACAACTTGTAGCGGCAATAAATATTGACATTAATAAAGAGTGCTAAAGTTTTTACAGTCATTAGAACCAATGTCACTAAAGACTTTAGGGACATATACAAAAAGTGTTAATTGCCGCTAAAAATACATATTTAGCGGCAATTAATTCTTAATTGCCGCTAATGATATTTTTTATGTAGTGTGCTAGGGAAAGTTAGTCAGCATAACTATGTTTGCCCTATGCAATAACACTAAGGGGCCATTTACCATGCAGTGCTATCGTGCAATAGCACAACATTGATTATTTTTCCTTGTTAGGCACAATCATGCCCTAGCGCTGTGATCACACACATTACTAGATTTAAAATTATTTCACTCTTTTTTAGAGTTCAAAATATAGGATTAAGTTTTGTTTAAGGAAATTTAATCATTTTTCTAACCTTAACTGTACTTGTTCCCCATGATTCCATCGTTAATTTAATGTTTTATTCATTGTTTGTTTTGACAATTTTGGGGGTTTTGAGCCCTAAGTTTTAGAATATGAAATCATTGATTTGACGGGTAATTCGTAGATGGAATTGGGTAATTTTATAGATTTAGGGTTCCATTATGGGAGATCATATTATTGTACTCACTTTTCTCATGTAGAGTGTTCAGATCTCTTGCTTAGACTTTTGTTGTAATAATAAAAAGGGTAGGGGACAGCGGGTCTCTCAGTTTCATCCCTCTAGATTACTGAAGGAAATCAAAGGACTCCTATTAATTAGTATATAATACTAATTATCAGAAACTAGCCTCCACATTATATAGCAATAATTTCTGACAAATCAAACTTTTTCAGCACCTTCATCAAAATAAATAATGAAACTCTGTCATAAGTCCTTGCCATGTCGAGCTTGACAACCACATTATAAAACTTGTTTCTTTTGTTGATGTCCCTTTCAATATCTTGAGCTAGTAGAACATCCTCAAAAATGCTTATCCCTTTAACAAATCATGTTTGGCTTGTTGAGATGAGCTGAGTGTTACTCACATGAACTTTCATGCAGCATACTAAAGCTTATCTTATTAGCAAATGTACTCAAGCTTATATGCCTTAAATCACTGAAGTTATTAACTTTTTTCTTTTTTGGGGGATAAGAACTAGATTAGTGTGAGTCATATATTAGTTGTTGACCAGAAAATAATTGTTTCACCATATTAGTTACATACTTCCCTGTAATGTTCCAGGAAGTCTCCCTGAAAAATCATTTGGTCCACTAGTGTTGTCTCAATTTAAGGTAAAAATGACTTCTTTACCTCTTCAATACTAGATAGTCTAGTGATGTCTTCATTCTGCGCTCGAGTAATTATGGTAGGAATGAGCTCCAACATCCCATGGTTTGTTATTCTATTTGTTTCTCTGAACTATTCTTTAAACACATTCACTGCTTCTTCCCCTATGTATTGTGTAGTGTCGATCATATCTCCTTGTGTTGTTTGAATTCAAAAAATATTTAACTTTTTTCTCCTCCTTTTGACATAAAAGTAGAAGAAGTTTGTATTTATATCCCTCTACTGAAATAATCTTATCCCCAATTTCTATTTCAAGCCACCTCAATATATAAATGTTGTTTCAAGAAAGCTTTTACTCTGAGGGAATCCCTTTGTGGGATGAATTTCAAGCACAATCTATTTGACCTTTATTAGATCACCTTTATTAGATCCTTTAATGTAGAGATCTGCTGGAAGATGTTGGCAACGTATCTACGCCCCATTAAGCTCAAAGTCCCTTCACTTTCTTAATCTTAGCCTGATACCTGTGAAAGAGTTCCTAGAAATTTCACCTTCCCAAATTACTCCACAACCCCTAGGAATGGATGTTGCTTAGTCCAGAATTTAAGATACATGAAGGGTTTGACCACTAACTCTTACATAAAAAATTACATATTACATATCTACCCTTTTAGAAGTTCAATCTTCCGGAATTCTTCTATTCCACCAAGTGTAAGCACTACTAGTAAATTTGAGCTCTTAAGAGCACAACTGCTAATACATTATACAATGTTTGTTGTCTCATGCATGTTGAGAAACTAGAATTTCTCTTAAGCTTCTCAAAACAAAAAGACATGAAGTAACACATGAAGTTGTCTCAAATTTTCAAAAAAGACACCTTAACTATCTCCCTAAATAATTTTGAACTGGTATTACTATATCATTTTTTGACAAGTCCCAGATTTTAAAAAGAAAGTGTTACCACACACAAATCATTACGTGATACATGTTAATTTGATTTTAAAATATATTTTTTCATTTTAAGTTTTCTTTATCCTCTTTTTTCTTTATTTTTTTTTGTCTCCTTTACCTTTTGACTTATTTTCTTTGCTTTATCTAATTTTGAATTCACCTTAAATTCTATTTCACCTCCCACCCCCACACCACGTTCAAGCTGACCCCTTCGCCCTTTTTCTTTCTTTCTTTCTTTCTTTCTTCTTATTCACCTCCAACCCTCACCCCCACCCCCATCCCCACCTTCAAGTGGAACTCCTCCCTTATTTTCTTACTTTTTTTTGCTTCTTGTTCGGTCAACTTCCTTTCTCTCAATGAATTTGTTTTTAAAAAGCATACTATTTTGTAGACTTTGTTGAATTATTGATAACAAAACTAATTATTTTTCTAAAAAAATTCAAAATTTTGAAGGCATCATCATTTAATTCATCTCCTTTTATATAACTTCAAAGTTAGAAATCATAATTTTGAAAAAATTAATGAATTCCCCCAAAATTAAAAGAGTTTGATTGAAATTCAGATAAAAAAGCTAAATGATATCTCCTAATCATCTTAAAATCTAATGAATTTATCAAATTATTCGAAATGTAAGAAAATATTTAGATAAAGTTTTAAAATTAATGAGAGTCAAACTAATTGTAGTAATATAAGGAGGATTAAGTTGTGGTAAAAATGGTGACATTGAAAGTGAAGAGTTTCAATGGAGATGACAACGAAATTTTGAAGAAGAAAGAAGAAAGAGAGAGAAAAAATAATAAGGAAACAAAATCAAAATAATAAGAAAACAAGAAAATATATTTTTATAACAAAATACTTGTAAAAATAAAATTATATTTATTATTTTAGGTTGTTCACGCTCTTTAAGAGAGTGTATATACTCTCTATGTTAGGTGGATAAAACCTGATATAATAATATCAGTTCAAAATTATTTGGGTGGTAATAAGACATCTGCATAGTCAAAGAATCTTTTTAAAATTGGAAAATAAATATATACTCCCGAACTACCATAAATGGTATGTCAATACATGTAATATACCTCAAAAATTGGAAAGACAAATTGGAAAGAAAAAAGTTGCACAATTTACACTAGTACAGTTCCTACGAAGCCCATCTACACTTCCTAGAAATCTCTACAGGTTGTAGGAGGCTCTCGTGGAACTTGAGTTGGACAGGACGAATCGTAAGAACCTCTACGGACCGTAGGAAATGCTCGTAGAAATAGTTCTAGACTTGGTGAAATATTAACTTTGGATCTACAGATTGTAGGAGTTATTGCGGGCCCTAGAAATAGTTCTTTTGATGCAGTCTTTTTCTCCGACTAGCAACCTTCAGATCGTATTTTTCGATTAACTAACCGTTGGAGCAGGCTATAATCTTGACTGAGTGTTCCTGACATTTTGGTGTTTAATTTGAACGGTGAGGATCGAATTTGGAAGTCAGCAAGATCCTATTTTAGGTCCCAAACAACAAGTGAGTTTGAGTGATTTTCTTTCTATTTATCTTTTATTGGTGTATCTATCATTTCTTCGCTTTTGGCAATTGTTGTGTTGCGATTATGAGAATATTTGTAACCTTCTTATTTTTATAGTGAAACAATTCAGATCTGGACGATCCTGCGGTCGTCACCTTCGGTTTGAAGGATTTTTCCACGTTAAATTTGGTGTTCTTTATTTTTGGATTTTCGTTTTCATCTTTTCATCTTTTCATCACAACATTTAGATCTTTAAATATTGTGTTATTCTAATAAAATTCATGTTCGGAGAAATGCAAAAATCATATTATATACTAGCATCATTTGAGATGTATTGAATTGCTTCATTGATCCAGTTCAAAGTACATAAAAAGAAGAAGAAATTCCCCCATCATTCTATAAAGGAAATGCACTATAAATTTGGTGATAGTTGTAGAGGTCTACGGGAAATCAATGTAGCAAGTTAAAATTGAAGAAATTGGAAACTAACCTGTTCGACTAGAATATTGAAGGAGTGTAAAGAAGCAACAATCTCTTGAAGCACTAATGATGCAACATCAATTGCTGTTGTAGAACAGTAAGAGGTCTTGTCAATTCTGGTCCATGTTTCTTTTCCATCCCTGTATTATTTCCTCTTTAGTGTTCCAATATATATATATATATATATATATGTCATAGAATATAAGCACAAATTATTAGGGAAACTTTCCTGACATACTTTAACACACTCTTAAAAAGGTAAAATTCAACTTCAATGCCTACATTCATAACCTGGATATATACATACATATAAAATAGACATCAGTTCAATAATATGCTGAAATTTCAAGTCAAGTCATGTACAAGAGATACTAATAACATACCAAGCCAAATTCATCTTCTAAAATTTTAGAGAATATACGAAGTACATCTCTTGGACAATATTGCCATGCTTTACCAGATTCAGTTAACATATCAGTCAAGACCATTTCTTGATTTCGTGCCCTGGATCAAAAGGTACACATGAATATGATTACAAATGTGTGAAATCTGAAAACAACAAAATTATTCCAAGTTATGCATAAACTTGATAAACAAAACGAACAATTGTCACATAAATCACATTGAGGTCCATATATTTATCACCATACAAAATCAAACAATGGAGGTGTTGGACATCAGGGGCACATACAACTTTTAACTATTCAATTAAAAAATAATCTAGATTGTTAATATATTTTTTCCCCTCCTACAAGTTGTCAACAATGAGATTTCATAAGATTAATTGTGGAAGTTTCTAGGTTGTAATTTTTAGCTGAAAAAGTAAGAAGTTGAGGAAATTTTGGAATCCAAGGACATCTCAATCAATTATATTGAGTGTTGTACAAAAGATTTCATATATACAGGTGTCTCCAAAGAATAATAAGTGATAAAATAATCTCTAAATGAGTTTTTATCATTTATTCTTCAATGATTCCCTTTTGTGTTGGCCATGTTTCATGTTCTCACTTGGCAATGTGTCGAGTAGGATTGGCGAGCCCATCTTAGGTCTCCCTTTGGAAGCAAAAATCTGAAAGAGCCCATGTCATTTTCAGTGGACATAGTCCCAATTGGCGAGTCGCCATTCTGCTTCGGCGAGATCAGTAGTGCTCACCATGTTGAAATTCGAGTTTGATTAAATGAGGAGAGATTTTTTGGTGAGCTTGAACTCTTTCTGCGAGTCGTCGAACTGGTTGGTGACACTAGTCGCATCTCATCGATTTGGTCGTCAGTTGAAAGGCCAAGATCCTTTTGGCAGTTTAAATGCCAACTGATTGAATTTCATCAACCTCTCTTCTTCCTTACTCTCATATAAACACTTCTTAGTAGTTCTCTTTTGATTTTTATCGTTCCTTTGCTTTGTGGATAAAAGTATTTGCGTAGATTCCTCCATACCAAACCCCTGCCCCTATTGTATCCACTCTCTTGCAATCTAGAGGTCAAATTTATTATCAATTTTGTTGCCTCTTTTGCATTTTGCTTCATGAAATATTGTATCTCTGAGCTTGGAGTTGTTATCGCATTGTTTAGTACTTAACTGAATTGGGTTTTCGATTAAAGTTACATGATTGAATGCCTATTACTCTTGGAGTTTGAATCTTGCCTTTGTGTTAAATTTAATGGGTTCTAAGTTAAATTTGATTGAAATTAACTGTTAATAATCTGCGGGTCTTGCTTATATATCTAATGGATAAGGTCTGATTAGTCTGAATTCAATGAGATGGCTTGAATATTCCCAATGATAGATTGGATGCCATCATTCTTAAGGGAAATTGTCATTTCGTTGTTGAATTTTGAAATTAGGGGGAAAGTTTGAGTACGCGGGGTGATTGGGTGTTATGTGCAACCTTGGGTGTATGCTAATTTTGTTCAGAATTGATCATTGATTGGTTGTTGGAATTGAATTTTGAAATTTGGGGTGAAAGGTTGTAAATTGCCTGTTCGGTGAGCTCAGTCAAGCTCGCCAACGTGATTTAGTGAGTCGCCAAGTTAGTCTTAGCTCACTCTTTTGTTGAGAATTGTTGCATGTTCTTACTGTCATTTTCAGTGAGCTCCGTATAGCTCGCGAATGTTCTTGGTGACTCGCTAATATGATAAGTAGCTCACCCTTTTTTCCAGAAATCTGATCAATTGCCCATGTCCCTTTTGGTGTGCCTGCGTTGGTTTGCCGACCTAGTTGGCGAGCCTCAATATAGGTTCAGTATTGGACTTTTTTTTTATTATTTCTTACTAACCCTTCACCCGATCTATGTTATGGGATGTTGTGCAATGCAGATACAGCCCAACCAAAGTTCTAGTAACTCGGAGGATACTGGAAGGATTCTCCAAAAGATTCTCCTTCACCTTGAAAAAGACAAAAGGGAATTATGATCTCAGAAACTATTTACAGACCACAACCCACTCTACGAACTTCTATACGTGTGAGTGAAAGGGATCCGAATAAGGTTGGTGCAACTAAGAAAGAGAGGGGAAAACAAAAAGTTGGGGAAACTCCAACCGAGAATACTAACTCTGACAATGATTCTATTGACTTTACATTGAATGAGAGCGAGAAGGAGGATGCGAGGGTTCTAACTCTAGTTCATAGGCCTACAACGAAGTCTTAGTCTACTCAAAGTAGGTGTACCAAAATGCGCTGCAAGGCCATACATGACCTGTTGGCCAATGCTTTGCCTCGAGTAGTTTCGGTTGTTGCCCCCATGTTATGAACAGATTGAAAGCTACGGGGCTGAGAACCATACTATAAGAGAAAATATTATCGACTGATGGAGTTATGGATGGGTATCCATGTAATGAACCTCTAGGTCATTTTTATGCTTATGTAATATGCTCGTCGTTTAAAGTGCTCCTATAGTGACCCCAAGTCATTTATGGCTTGTAGGGACAGACAGTTCGGTCACTTAGTTATTCGTTTATTTTTTTATGAGAATTTCCGTGTGTTGGAGCTTTTGAACCTTGAATGATCATTTTTTAAAATCAAAAGTTCATGAATATGACCTCACAATCCAACTCTAACTATTCTATCAGCTCCAGAAGATTCATTTTAGGCTAGTAGCATGGTAAACACAACTCTCGAGACTTATAGTGCGTATTTGTGCGATTAGGTGTTTTAACTTTCAAGTTAAAGCCTAAGTTTGACCTTGGTCAACGCTCTTGGCATATGTGTTTGGATGAGAATTTTGTTAGCGCCGTTAGCTACAAAATGCTGAGTTTGGTCTGGAACGACGCTTCGTACTGATCTCGAGGTTTCTTAGCTAATTTTGAGCCCCTTTCTGGATTTTGACTTAAATGGATTTAGGTGTAAGACCCACTTTCTACCAATATGACCTTGTGTGCAAGTTTTGACTACTCCATTGAGTCCAAAATGTCAAATTTGATTGAGTTGCATATCTCGTTTCTATGCATGGTCTCTGAACCAATCTCGATCCCTCGGTCGGAGCCCTAGGACTTTGCTGAAATTGTTGGTGCCTGATGCTAGTGCAGCTTGCTTTTCAGATCTGGGCTCGTTTAAGCGACCTTCACTTTAGCGTCCAGGTCTCTACATGAGTGACCCAAGGCCAACAAGGTGGCCCTCACATTAGTGGCTCTGACATCACTTAAACAACAAAGGACTTGCTTATGAAAACTTGGCTAGCCCAAGGTATGCCGCTTCTGCGACCCTGAGATTGCTTTAGCAAGTTTTGCTTAAGAGACCAGGGGCTCACAGAATCAAGGCCCACCTCTTTGTGGCCAATCGCTTAAGCAACATAAGTGATTGCTTAAGTGATCTTGGACAATCTTTTATTAAAGACTTAAACACAATTTCAATCAGTATTTCAATTTTGAATTGGCAATTTATCCCTCTAAATAACTTACTTTTAAATGATTCGAAGTGTGGCATATTCTTGGTGATTTGGACTACTTTGTGGAGTGTTTAGAGAGTGTTGGGCTTCTAGTGTTTGGGGTATAATTTTATTTTAGTAGGCTATCTAAGCTTATTTCTTTGCTCTTCATTATTATTATTGCATGTTGGTTGTTGTTGGTTGTTTAGAGCCCCGAATTATGTTCTATTTTGGAACACAAGTTTGGGGGTACTATTTATGACCTTTTGATGGAGTCAATTCTAGATATTCAAGCGTGTGTCCCATGATTCTTGTTTGACTCCAAAATTGGTCCATTTTAATTTTATGTGTTCTAAGTGTTGAAACGACTGTATTGACGTTGTGATCTTATTTTTGATAGTGTGGTAGTGTTCTGAGGTCGTTTGGAAGTGATAAGCTCTGGCATTGTGATTTGGAGCGCATGAGGTCGGCCTAAAAGTATGCTACGACTTTCCTTCTCTTAGATTGAGCTTGATTGTGTAAATTCTTGCTAATTAGAGTGAATTGGGGGCGGATACCTAGTTGTTCTTATTTCCATTCCTAAATACCATGTTTTAGGTTTGATTGGCTTTATTTCGAGTGTAGTACCATGTTATTCATGCATTAAGTGTTTATTTCTATCTAGTGAATTGACTTGTTGTTGTTCTTTTTTTTATTGGAGCATGTGTGACCTTTGTCTAGGATTAGGCTAGTGTTTCCTTAGACTTGTGATTCTTGTGGCCTTTTGCCTTATTTTTTCTCTGACGTTTTTTTGGATGAATTAGCTCTTTGTACACTTGAGTCTAATAGAATGAGCCTTATTTTAGGCGTTAATTCGTATTTGTTGAACTTTTATTCACTCTCCCTACTTTTACGACCCCGTTGTTAGGCTGGAGATTTCCATACTTCACTGGGTAACTCAGGATTGGAGAAGCACAGCTGAGAGCCTTTTATTATTTTGTTGAGTTGAACGTCACTCCACAGAGATAGTGATGATCGATTACACACAGTACTTCGAGGTTCTTATTGGTGCCTTATGTTTATTCTTGCTAGCTGGGCAGGTGCCCCTGGGTGTTTATTGACTGGCTGGGTGATGGTCTTATTGGTGCCCCATGGTTTACTCTTGCTAGCTAGGCTGGTTCTCCTTGGAGCTTACTGGTTAGTTGGGCGATGGTCATATTCGTTCCCCGGGTACTCTTTTTTGTTGGGTTGGTGCCCTAGGAGTAATTGTTTGGAAAGGTGGACCCCGGGTTTACTCTTGCTGGTTGGGTTGGTGCCCTTGGGAGTTTACTGTTTGATTGGGGCCATTATGGGGTATAATAGATTGAAATTGTTACTTGGGGCTCAAGGACCAACTTCCGCTCTTTGGTTCCAGATTCACTTTTTTGTGTTCTTGTAGTTAGATATTTGTGTACCTGTCAGACGTATGGGGGTCCATTTGTGGGGTTTTATTTAAACTTGTGTAGGACTGTACCTTCTGGGCTTATGGGGTCCAATTAGGTTTAGTTTAGCTGTACTTAGATTTACTTTTGGTACACTCGTGTGCTTTTTTTTAAATTCTGCTTTGACCTATGTTTATGTCTAGATTCTATCTTTCCATACTGTATTTACCTTTCTTGCTCAATCTGACTATGATGCTTATTTAGTACCTTTGTTTTGGTACTCATGCTACAATTTGCATATGTTTTGTGATGCAGGTCCTAGTACCAGCTACCATCAGTGATCAATCGTGCCAACAACAACTTTTGGATCGGAGACAAGGGTGAGCACTTGGTGCGTCAGACTTTCTTGTCTCTTTCTAGATAGTTTATGGATAGTATTTTGTAACTTGAGACATCTTTGTTTTTTGTCTACTTTTAGGACTTGTACCCTTTTATTAGCACAACTCTGTACGCGTGACTTCTAGGTTCTGGGAGGGATCTTTTTGTATATAGTTTTAGTTTGCCTCCATCTTCTGTCTTGATTTGTTGTTTACAGTATGCTTACACTTATTTCTACCCTTACACTCATTACTTGTCGTTCTGTTTTATGGGTTGGCTTGCCTACTAGTGGGCTATAGTAGACACCATCATGACTCGAGGAAACGGGTCATTACAATCCAGTAGTTTGGAGTACCATTCGGTATCATAAGTTTGAGAGATTCACCCAAGCATGGACACCATAAGTACCTACTTCGGCCCGTGAGTTCTACGAGGCATATGCACGAGTGCTCCCAAAAAAGAGAAAGGGAGTTGTTTATAAACCGGTTGATGAAGTCAAAGTTCGGGGCAAAAAGGTCCATTGTGGGGCATGTATAATCAATGATATACTAGGTTGTGGAGACAAAGACTCTATTTCATACAAAGAGAGGATGAAACACCCAATCGACGAGTTGAGAGGAATGCTTGCTCCATTATTATCTGACGTGGCTCCACCATGGATTGTGGAAGGGGTGGATACTAAAAAGCAAGATTTGAATGTAGTGGCTAG
This sequence comes from Solanum tarapatanum, assembly GCA_029582485.1. Lineage (NCBI taxonomy): Eukaryota > Viridiplantae > Streptophyta > Magnoliopsida > Solanales > Solanaceae > Solanum > Solanum tarapatanum. The sequence continues at coordinate 11,948 of JAJOOB010016053.1, forward strand.
ATATTGTTTTGGGTTCATCAGCAGGACTTTGTTGAAAAGATCATCCAACAGCCCAATGTTGTATTATTGAGGTGTATCATCGCTAAAGAGAGGTTAAATCTAGGTAATATTTTTGTTGAGGAGATGCTCTTGAGAGTAAAGAAGCAACAGACGTCTTTATCGTTCCTGGTCTTGATCACTCACTTATGCCAGTTGGCTGGGGTACCATTTGTGGAGGTGACTGATATGAGCATTACACCAACCTTCTCCAGTGACGTCTGATGGATTGTTTCGGACTATTTGAGAGAAGACGCGGCTAAGAAGAAGCCACCACCCATTAATACTACTTCGGAGGTGGACCCTACTACCTTGGAGGCTTACCCTACTTCTCCTTCTCAACTATAGAGCCATCAGTTATGGCTACGCTCTCCACTTGCATTTCTGATGCACTTCCCTCTACATCCAAGCCATCAATGACACATGCCTTAGTTTATCAGATGGACAACCTTGCCCATTCAATGGATGTTATAGCCTCTCGTCTTCAGAGAGAGGTACCAACTTAGATTACCACATCCATTTAGGCTATTCTTGCCCCTTTTCAGGCCAAGGTAAAAAATTAGCACACTCTATTCACGGAGTACATGCTGGGTTTAGACACTATTACCACTCGGGTTGAAGATCGTGATAAAGTAGATGGTGCTTCTGTGGAGGTGAAAACCTTGAAGTCTAATGTTGTTGCTTTGTGAAAGGATGTGGATGAGCTTAAGTGCACGAACAACACGGTGCTATTTGGCGAGGTAACCCTTCCTGATATTCCGACGTTTGAGCCTTCTTTAGTCTCGATAGTAGGAGAGACAATTGTTGCAGTTGAGAGAATTCCTGGTGAGGTTGATGAGGACTCTGACACTATGGAGACGGGCGATGAGGAGTTTATGAGAGATGGGTAGAGGAATGAGGACACGTATACGGATTCACAGGATACATTTGTGCAGGGTGCTATGGAGCACTCTCTTAAGGATGCCTCATCCATTGGTCCGACTGGGACCCATCCTTTAAACCCCACTCCTTCCCTCGATGCTCCGGGCACGAATTCCCAAATTGATGATGCTTCCATTTAGCCACAAAGCCATAGTTTTCCTCAGGCATATCTTGAGAGAAGGGTCCTTATCATATTTTTACTTTTTATGCATTTATTTTTGCATTGAGGATAAAATTGTTTTATTTTTGGTGAGGTGAGGGCACTTGCTAATGCCTAGCCCTTTTGTTTGTATATATTGCTTTGATTCTCATTTGGGTTGTACTAAATATCAACATCATATTTTGGTTTAGTAGTATATATATAGTTTATTGTTGGTTGTTGGTTTTAAATTTTAGTGATGTTTGATTCTCCTTCTCTATTTGAAGTGCCTTGTGTGGTGAGGATTACTTAAAGGTCATGTCTGTGGATTTGTAGAATTTTCCATGTTGGTCTAATTGTTTAACTTTAGTAAATGCAAGAAATGATCTTATGCACAAGTTTTGAAAGCGAGACCAATTATCATACATATATTGTGACTACCTTGTGAAGGTGTGCACCCATTTTGGCACCAATTGAGTCTAATCCGTTTTGTTTGTAAACTTGTTGAAACCTCTTGACCCAAAAATGTCACTCCCTTCTCACCCAAAAATCCTTTTTGAAGTAATGGTTTGTATGAATATCCAACTTAGGCCAAAAGCCTAAGTTAGAAGTGTTGTAAGGAAAGAGGAAAGAATCCATTTGAGTGAAAAAGAATTGTGAGACTCATCTTTGGTTCTTATGGAAAAAAGATGGAACCCCTCCATATAAAAAAAACAAGTAAAGAAAAGAAAAGAATATGAACCGAAAAAAAGAAAAAGTGTATCACCAATTGATGTTTTGATTTTCTCTAGTGCATGATTGAATAAACGGGATTCTTAGTGAGTCAAATAAGAAAAGAATGTTGTGAATAAAATGAGTTTGAGTCTCTATGTCGAAAGGAGAAGAGGTGTTGACGAGAACAACAATACTTTGAAAAAAGTGAATTCACTAAACAAAATTGATCGCACATTTTCCCTCAACCCCGTTACAAATTTGAAAAATATACCTTTGAGATATTTCTAAAGCTGGATGATGTGATGATTGAAAAATTTGGGCAAACCTATGGGTTGAGACATGCATGTCGTTCCCTTTGAGAGTGTGAGAGTTTGTGATTCTTAAATTCATTGTTGATGTGCTTTGTGAGGACATGGAATCGTCTTTTTTGTGAGGAAACTTGAGTACTTCTGTTGAAGCATATCTTTACATCATGAGTGAGCATTCGTGAGCATGAACTTAAATTTATACCGGCTAGTCATTATTGAGGCTTTTTGTGCATAATTGAAAATTACATAGACTTGAAATTAGCCATGATAGCACTTGCATGTTGGCTCGCAAGAAGAATTGTTTGTAGACACCCTTGTTGGAATGATTGAAATTCTTAATTTATTTGAGGACAAGCAAAAATTTAAGTTGGGGTGTTGATGAGTAGGAGTTTTTAGAATCATTTGAGGATTTTTAGTACAACAAATAGTGTCCTCAATGTCATTGTAAGTCCATATCTAATGTTTCATTGTTGTTATAAAGGCTTAAGGACAAAGCAAGGACAAGTACATGCAAAAAGAAGCCAAAAACACAAAAAAATAAAATAAAGAATGTGTGAAGTTGATGCTCGCTGAAGGCACTTGGGGACTCACCAAAAGTGCTAGACGTCACAAAAATTGACAGAGTCTTCTATTGAAAAGTTCATGGCAGGTTGGTGAGAAGAAGGATCAAATGGAGACTCGCCAAACTCTATCGACGAGATGAAAAAAACTCGCCGAAAGTGAAAGAAAAGTTGAGCTAAAATAGAGATATTGATCATATGTGATATTTAATGACACACTGAACGAGAACAACGATGTCCATTGAGCTCGTCAACTGTGGTTCAAACACCAGAAGCATGAGGTCAAGGAAGAAAAGGCGAGAAGAAGTGACAGTCAGCTAACCCGACTAATGTCACTGACTGGTCTCGAGGTAGGCCACGACTTACTATTCTTTAGAACTTGCTTGTTAGGGGTTCTACCATGATGATTCGCTAAGTGTTGAACTGGAATTTTAGCATGATTCCTTGTTGTTATTGTTATTGAATTGGTTTAGCCTTATTTTGGTTGTTTCACTTATGTTTTTAGGTTGATCATGATTAGTTTAATGTTATGGTTGTACCCATGAGTTGGGAATAAGCTAGGATGAACTTAGTATTGATGTTGTTGAACCTTATCCTAGATTTGGATAGTTCATTCCTTATATGTTGACTTTCATGGCTATTTTGATGTAATATTCAGGAAGATGTCTCCTTTCTTGTGGCAATTTCAATATAAGTTTCCAAGGTGGAACTGGTTTCTATGATGTAAGATTTCGGGGATGCTAGGTTTTGTGTAACTATTTTGATGTAAGATTCTGATATATGTTAGATATTGTAGCTACTGTGATGTAAGATTCTAGAGGATGCTAGTGTCATGACCCGCCACCTTACCCTTCAAATTTTGCATTGGAAGAGGAGAGGAAGAACCTAGAGTTGTGGAGAGGTTAGTGGAACACTCTAGATTTCCTTAGACCTTTACTTAGAAGAGTCTAGAAACCCTTTAGATATTTTAAGAATACTTTGGAATATCCTAGAACATGTAGACAGTTCTAGAGAGGGACCAAAGTGTAAATACTTTAGGGACTTCTAAGGTAATTTTTATTTGCACTTTATCCCCTAGGTTGTAGTATAAATAGAGGGGGCATTCATTTGCAAGGCATCACTAACATTGTAAAGCATTCTCCAAGCAATACAAAGTTTTCTTCCAAATCTTTCCAAATCTTTCTAAATCTTTCTTTACATTCTCTTAGCGATCTAGCTTCAAAGATCTTACTTGAGCTTACAAGATCGTGAAAGATTCGTGAGTAAGTTGTCAAGTACCGCATGAAACATTAGTGAGGCTCTAAGTCGGTGACAACGTGGTATCAGAGCAAAGGTTTGATACTAAGGGAATGGCTAACGAAGGAAACATAAACGCCTCTAGCACCACCAACGTCAAGCTAGAGGGTGGACGGAAAAATCGCAAGGGAAAGAAGCACCAAAAGAGTAATGAGAAAATGCTACTTGAACCCACACCAAGAGAGGTGCTAACATCTCACCCACCTTCGACCACGGAAGCAAGTGACGATGAACTTGGCGAGGAGGCCATTGACGTCACCGCCAGAGAGGAATGGGTCTCAAGGATTTAAATGGCAAGGCAGGACGTGGAGATATTAAGTCGGCGTTTAAACGTGGCCGATGGAAAGTTTAAGACTCTCGAGGACTTTACCCTTGAGAAGACCGACAACATATGCAAGGAGTTGGTGGGACGCCAGTGTGTGAGTTTGAGATGAAGAAGACCATCACTTCCTTGGAGTGTCGGCTCATGGAGGCGTTGAGCATGATTAAGACCATGAAGGTCGAGATGAAAGCACCCAAGGAGGGAGTGGAAGCAGGAGCATTAACGTCATCTGACCATGATAGGGAGGCCAGGGTCGAGGCTCCCAAGCCACCTATATTCAAAGGCATCCGTGATGCCCAAGAGGTGGAGAATTTCTTGTGGCACTTGGAGAATTACTTCAAGTGTAGTCGGGTAAGGAGCGATGAGAACAAGATCAACACTGTCGTGTTATATCTTTCGGAGATGGCCATGCTATGGTGGAGACGCAAGGAGGCTGAGATAGGGAAGGGGACATGCACCATCAGTACTTGGGAGCAATTTTGAGAAGAGTTCAAGAGAGCCTTCTTTCCTGACAACGTCATCTATGAGGTTAAGCACAAATTCAGGGAATTGAAGCAAACATGCAACATTCGAGCGTACGTGAAGGAGTTCACCACCCTTACGCTTTAGATTCCCAACCTCACGGATGAAGATATGTTGTTCCACTTCATGGATGAGCTACAAAATTAGGCTAGGATGGAGTTGGAACACCGACAGGTCAGGACTATGCACTACAAGAAAAAGGTGAATTACATGGGGATTTTGCTGGGGATTAGTATGAAAATTAGCAGTTTCTTGCAGATTTTCATACTAATCCCTTGGAAATTTCCCATGTATTTCACGCTTTTCCTATAGTGATGGATGAAGCCATCACGCAGGCTGAAGCTTTGACAAACTTCAAGCATGAAAAGCCCGATAGAGCCAGAGGAGAGGAGGTGAGAGGTAGTCGTGACCATGGTGGAGGGAGATCGTGGAAAAAATTGAGGAGCAGCGGCCACATCCCAAGAATCATGATACATATAAGTCTGATGGCAAGAAGTTTGGACGTCAAGGTAGAGTTGAAGAAAGACAGAGCCTACAAAGAGAAATGGTTTCTATATATGCGGTGGGCCTCATGGCTATGCAAGGTGCCCTGAGCTTAAGAGCCTTCGTGCTATCCTGAGAGAGCAGAAAGAGAAGGATGCACAGGGGTAAGGACAACGTGCAAAGACGACGCAGTTGGGCTTGATAGAATTATGCAGAGCTATCAACCAGGAGAGTCGAAAGAATACGGCGCGCAGTATGTTGACATCACGATCAGTGAAAGACCCGCTCTTGCTATGGTCGACATGGGTGCAGAGGCCAATATCATGACCAATACGGCAGCGACCATGTTGGGGATGAGTTACAGTCCAAGTAAAACCCAACTCAGGACGGCAAGCACCACTGACTCTCGTGTGTGGAGTCACACATGGAGAAAGCATCACGCTAGGCGAGTGGCAAGGTAAAACCAACTTCACTGTCGCTCCTTTAGATCTCTTTGACATAATTCTTTGGCAAGAGTTCTTCCAACAGTGCCATGCGGTGATCGATCCTTACCTCCAACAACTCTTGGTCATGGAGCAAGGGGGATCATGCATAGTGCCCCTAGTTAAGGTATCGAAGACGGAAGGACAAGTCTTTCTAATAGCCATGCAACTCGTAAGAAGCCCTAAGAAGAATGAATCAACATCCATAGCCACCAGTGCAAGTTTGAAAGAAGGCAATGGTGTTAAAGGGTCCTTGCCACCATACACGAAGAAGGTTCTAGAAAAGAACAAGGTTGTGATGCAGGAGGAGCCGCCAAGACGCTTGCCTCCTAGGAAGGAAGTAGATTATAAGGCCAATTTAGAAGAGATCAAGAAGCAACTGAAGGAGTTGCACGAGGGCCTTGATCGAGTCAGTGGACTATTGGTCGCACATGCGAAAAGATAAGACTCGGTTGGCGATGCAGTGGCGATGGGATGTGGTCGTCGTATCAGTAGGTGGGGGAGAGTGTCATGACCCTCCACCTTACCCTTCAAATTTTGAACTAGAAGAGGGAAGGAAGAACCTAGATTTGTGGAGAGGTTAGTGGAGCTAGATTTCCTAGACCTTTCCTTAGAGGACTCTAGAAACCCTTAAAATATTTTAAGAGTACTTTGGAATATCCTAGAACATGTAGAGAGTTCTAGAGAGGGACCAAAGTGTAAATACTTTAGGGACTTGTAAAGTGATTTTTATTTACACTTTAGCCCCTAGGTTGTATTATAAATAGAGAGAGCATTCATTTGCAAGGCATCACTCAAGTTGTAAAGCATTCTCCAAGCAATACAAAGCCTTCTTCCAAATCTTTCCAAATCTTTCTAAGTCTTTCTTTACATTCTCTTAGCGATGTAGCTTCAAAGGGTTTACTTGAGCTTACAAGATCGTGAAAGATTCGTGAATAAGTTGTCAAGTGCCACACAGAACATTAGTGAGACTCTAAGTCTGTGACACTAGGGTGACTGGTAGCCACCCCAACATAAGATTTTGTGAAGGAATGTGTGTTCCTTACTGAGTTATTCCTTGTTGTGTATCTCTTATGTCTACCCGCCGGCCTAATAGGGATTCAGTTGGATTCTTGTTTGCATGGTTATTATTGATATGCCATTATTGTGCCTTCTGAGTTTATGTGGATCTAGTTAGGTATTAGATGGCTTTATTGCTTTCGTCATTAAAATTGTCTTAGTATCTCTATTGCAGTTCTTGTCTAGCTATGCATGTACTATTGTCTTATTACCATATTTTATACTCGTTCATTATCATATTTTTGCAATCACGAGATTGGTCAACCTATGATTCCTACTGAGTACCCATTATTTTGGTACTCATACTACTATATGCATCTTTTTTCCCTAATGTAGATCCTAGTCCTAGTTGACCGCGTTGATTCTCATGTTGTTGTAGCTGGTGTTCTAGAGATTGAGAGTGAGTTTATTGGCATTCGTGATTGACTTATTTCCTTCCTTACATTTGTGAATTGAAGCTCAACTGCAGATATTGAAGAATGAATTGGCTTACACTACTTTAGGTTATCTTTCTATCACTGAGTATTTTCTAAAGATTAAGAAATTATGTTCTGAGATATCTTCATTGAATCCGAAAGAGGCTATTTCTGAAGTACGAATGAGAAGAATAGTCATTGGTGGTTTCAAACCTGAATATATTCCATTTGTGAAATAAATTCAAGGATGGATTCAACAACCATCCTTAGAGGAATTTGAGAATTTGTTGTCGTCACAGGAGTAACTAGTCAAACAGTTGGCTGGTGTATTAATCAATGAAGGGGGAGGAAATTCTCTTGTAGCCAACAAGAGGAACTTTAAAGGAAAATCAAGAGATGTATCACGCTCTAGATTGTCAGATGGTTCAAGCTCACATGTAAAGAATGAAGAGTCTTCTAACTATTATGGTAAGAAACCTGTCAGATGATATCGATATGGCAATATTGGACACACAAAAAGATATAGCCAAGTAAAGGAGAGAAATATGACTCAAATAGAGAAAGTTACTGAAGAAGAAGAACGGGGAAGATGCTTCTTAGATAGGGCTCGAGAAATAGATGCTATGATTTCCATCAACCAGGAAAGAGATTGGATTGAGGTCTCGGAATATAATGCATTCAATCACGCGGAGAAGCAAGATATTGATGTCATCAATATGAATCAAGAAACTTTCGAACATTTTCATACTGGTAATATGATAGTTACTATTGAAGAAATCAAAGAAGTAGATTCTAAACAAGCAGACACAGTGTCTGAAGCTATATATGCCAACGATGAGCATTCTAGATAAAACAATGAGGGAGATGTATTAGAAGTTGAAGTCTCTGGTCAATCATCCGCCATATTGAGGACAAGCACCGACTTGGAGCAAGCATTGGAAGCAAATGGAGAAGATGAAAACCAAATAGAAGAAAAAGCTGAAGTTGAAGTCCTAATTTAAGATGGAGAACAAATGGTATGTTTTCTGGAAGCTCTAAAGCTAACAAAATAATTATTGAGGAGCTCGAAACAAAATTTAGTTGTGGATCCTATACGTATGTTAAGGCTTATTAGAAAATTGATGGTAAAGTCATCATCGACTTAGATGAGAAAGGTGGTTCTCCAAATAATACAATTTTCAGGAAGCTACGAGAAAGGGGGACCCTTAAAGCTCAAGAATATGAAACTCAACACAACGATGACTCATGTGGTTTGCAAAGATCACAAAGGACTATTGTCAAGCCAATGTGCTACAGAATTGAAAATTTTGTCAACACATATTCTTGTTTCTTTGCAGGTCTAATCGATTATGGGAGCTTCATCAATTGAACAAGTAAGAGGAGTCAGGAGAAAATTGTTGAGATTTTCACCAAGGAACGTTCAAGAGCTTTGATTGAGTTCTTCCGTAACAAGCTTGGGGAAATTTCCAAAAAATCACTTTAAAGGGGAGTGTGAAAAAAGTTAAAAGATGATATTTTGGAATATCATAGATTAGTTTCTAGAATAGTCTAGTGTAGTATTTAGGATAAGCATCTAATAGAAATATCTAGATATTCTAGAGTAGAAGATAAAGTCACTAGAATTTTCTTGTAGATATTCTAGAGATGATATTTGTAGAAAATAATGTCTAGATTTTGTAGTATCTAGAACCAATAACCATCCGTAGATAAGTATTAATAGGGTATGGCCATGTACATTTGTATTTAACCAAAAACCTAAATCAAAGAGCCTAGCTTCTTCTATTACAAAGTTCTTTCCAAATTTTTATTTTTACTTTCTAGCTTCCTCTTCTTTAGTTGAATAATTCGATCTTAGTTAACGATCTTGGGCTAGCAGAAGGTTTTTCGATTATACTATTTTTTGTTATTCTCAACAAACATATCCCATTATGACTATGACTTCTTGATTGAAATTTAAATTCAAAGGTTAAATTCAAGAGGATAGACAAAAAGGAAATTGAATATATCAAGAAATAATACATAGCTTTTCGAGTAGTACCAGGGGATTTTGCGTTTGGTTGATAAGTCAGGAATAACTCTGACCTCACCCGAGGAAGTGAGAGAATGTTCTTCACAGAGATCATCAGATATTGAACTCAATCTCATACATTCAACAGTTAAGCCAACACCATGTTTCTTCACAGAACTATAGTAGCGATGTTGGGGGAAAACCTGTAAGTGATGCACAAGAAATGAACAAATTCAATATACCTCTGATCCAAGCAAGGAAATGCCAATAATATCCAACATCATGATAGAACAGTAATTACCAATACTGAGAACTACATGAACAAATGAAATTTATTGTACTTGACCTTGATTAAACAACATATACAATAACATTTACTCCATGTAAAAATAATTTGCAGAAGGGTTACTTTGTGTAAACTTTCATGCTATCATAGACAACGAAATATTCAAAAGATTATTAGTAAAGTAGTAAAACATAACCAACGAGTAACATCCAAACAATGTAATAATAACTCTACAAAGTGAGGAAACAGAATCTACCTACCAAAATTTGAAAATAACCCATTAGATTATTCTTTGTATGAGACTTTTAAACTAAGAACTTTTGTTGACACGAGAAGTAGACAACACTTCGTGCTGGACAATATTGCAGAACTATACCACTATTTTTGTAGAAGAGAAAATATAGGAAAGCTTGTTGAATCACACAACATTTTATCTATACACACAATATGGTTTTCTGGTAAAGATTATTCACCTACCCATCCTTGACACACTAAAGCTTCACCCCATAGAAGACAGTTTCCTACTTGATGTAAGATGCAGCAATATTGTATAGTCATTATTTTTAGATTTTTATAGAAAAGTAACCTTTCACATATTTCTTGATACTAGTGAGATTCTCAAATTAGTATGAAAGATTTAATAAACAAAGGATCTTGTTTAGCGGAAAAAATCATCATTTTGGTTGATGAAATTTGTAAATGAGGGTTAAAGACAAATAGGTTATGGTCGATCAAATACATTTCCTTTTTCCAAAACCACAAAGGTGGGTAGAGAAATGTAAATTATTGAGAGGAAGAGAAAAATACAAGTGAGAGAAGGTCAAGGTCCTTCTTCCATTGAGATTATAAGGGGAAAAATGATAAAAGAGGCTACTAGAGCGACTTGAATGATTTTTTCGATGCCTTCTATTGTTAGAAGATGAATCTTTTATAGTTCAAATATCACTCTATCACTTCAATGTGAAATGAATACACACTTAGCACTAAAGAGGCTACCTAGTAGCACGTGCTTAAGCTCTAATGCTAGGCTCAAAACTGATGGCGCAAGGCACGAGATTTATTGTCAATCTTCCCAAAAGTCATTATGAGAGGGACCCAGCCAAGGGATGCCTTTCCCCAGAGGAAAGTCCTTCAAGGTTTACTAGTCATAGAACGGTTTTGCTCAGACTAGTGTTGAATCACTTCAGGTTACGGAAGGGACAGTCTTTCCCAATTTTCTTGGGTTGTAAGAAACATTTCTTCTTCTCTAGCAAACCATGTGTCACGTCCAATTCGACCTTTTACTATGATTTTTCCCCTCACATAGATAGTACACTACTTTTTTTATACCCAATGAAATGTACCCGAGAAGTGTGGAATACTTGTCGCATACTTTTCAAAAGAAAATAGAGCGATCACTACCACATATGAAGTTGTGTTTTGACTATTTTTTCATGTATCACTTGTTAAGATTTAACATGAACCATTACAAATTTGGACATCCAATCTGACATCCTTCAGGAGGTGCAACACTCCTTGATGTCCTTGCATGTACCTTTGCCCAAAGCTTCGTAGAAACAATTATTCAAACTTAAAAGTTATTTTAATTGATTAGGAGAGTGATACTGAATGGCCATCGAACTAAGGGGAGCCTATTTGTTGCTCATGATGAGGTGTCTACAGCCTATTTACTAACAATCATGAAGATATCCCGTAGATATTGGTTTTGTATTTTGTGGTATCGATTGTTTATTTGATAACATCACTAATGAAGTATATCTAATAGCTTGACTTGGATGCACTGGATCTATGTTTGTCTTAGATATTGGAGAGAAAACCCTCGATTCGCTAGGAAGGGGTCAGGGATTAGCCTTTTAAGCTCACATATGGGTAATAAATTATCGTAAGGGTCAGCTGCCTTGAACTTTTTTTAAAAACTATATTCCTTTTTGAGCAATATGGGTAACCATCAATTTCATGGAGGATAAAACTTTAGCCGTAGGATTAGCCACCACAATCCTTGTTCAGAACTATGTTATGTTTGAGTTGTTGGAAAAAGTACTCATGGATTAGAAAATCTCTTTTTGGCAAACCGAGTTCTTGACTAATAACAATAAAACTCTTTAAGCAATATAATGATCTAATCTATGTCATTTCTCTAGATGCAATACAAAAAAATGACTTTCGAGAGTTACTTAGCCCATTGGTAGAAGTAATTCTTTCTTGGAAAGAACCCATTTAAGTAATTAGGGTCGGTTGATAACCAACAGCGGAAGGCATTCCACCTAATAAGGCTGACTGGATACACAGTATCAACCATGAGTTATGTCAGTGAAATAATCATCTGGTACATAAGGAAGAAAGTTACGATGAAGAACTTTTTTATTTGTAAAGGGGAACCTTTATTTTGATTAAGTGCTTACAAGGAGGACATATCGACCCCTTTCTAGGCACAAGCTTCATTGAACAATTAACAATATGAGTCGTTTGACTGCATCATTTGGCAACTACTTTATGATTTAAGTTCATAGACTACATTGTTTGTTGGGAGATTAGACAATTCGAGCCCTAATATTGTATCGTGTAAGTTTAGTCAAACCAATACTTTTAAGTCTTGGGCTTGTTATAAACTAAAACAAATCATAACAACTCTCAGTAATACAAAGAGGGGGAAACGGCCCTCGATATCATTGGGCAAACGGCCCTTAAATTCATAACATCATTTCATAAATAATCTTGAGGGACAAGGTTTGCATGTTCCGCTATCAGTGTACTCTACTAATCAATTGTTGTCTTCATCAATCATAGTAGTATCCCCAAGTGATATTATTAAGGGTTCAACTAGTAAGAAATGACCGGTGTAAGGTTACATCTTTCATCTACTCTCTTATGTTAACTAGTTTAGACTCTTCAACATCTGCATTGAGATTATTTTTAATATGAACAGTTGTTGTCCCATTATTTCAGGTAGCTTGACATTTACTCCATATAAGGTCTCATCCATCACTCAATATTTTAGTGACCCAACAAAGACCTTCATGAATATGCATCAGTCCTTGGGCAATTGCCTTTCAACCTTGGTCTCCGCATTAAGTACTTAGGTAACAAGGTTCGGAGGGTTGATGCACCATTCATGGACAATAGAGTCGATATTGGTTAACCTTTATTGTGGCATCTCTTATTTTCAAGAACCATTGTTGATGCCTTGAGTAGTTGAGCAGTTGTACTATGTTCAAGTGATATTTAGCTACCTTGGTTAAAACCAAGAGGCTTTTCAGTATTCATCATGTGGTAGCTAGGTTTCTCCCACCATCAAATTTTGCCAAAGCAATACCTCTAATCCCTAAGCAGAGGGTCTCATCTAGATTCCCTTGGTTTGTCTCTCAAGAGGTCTCTAATATTTCTCTTAGTCCCCCTAATTAGTTCATAAGGGGAAATGGAAATGGGACTCTATCTTAATACATACCCATAGATACTTTCTTAGACTTATTTGTTATTGGAGTTGTCGAGGCTCGTCTCCTCATGTAGTTAGTTTTCATGGCAAAGTTTAGATTGATCTCCAATTCCCGTTCTCTATATAATTCCTCATCATAGTCCTTGCCCTTGTCCTATACCTCATCCTTGAGGGTGTTCCGACACTTAAATGTGACAAGGATATTATTGTAAATATAATTTAAAGAGTTATGTACTTGTAATTGCCTTATAAATAGCACACGTTCAGGCTCTTTCTATTCACACATGCCTTGGTTTATTTTGTACAATCTCTCTATAACTTCAACTTCAACTTGGTATCAAGAGCACCATGGTTTCCCAAACTACTTCGGCTCAAACTTCTTCCTCTCAAACTTCTTCCTTAATTCAAGTCGTCTCCTCTCAATTCTCTTTGGGTCTTCCAAATCCTCTTCCAACAATTTCAAACATTAAAGGTTTTGTACCTATTGAATTGATATATCTTAATTATCTTACTTGGAAAAAGGTTTTTCTTACTGTTCTAAAAAGACACAATCTTGTTTCCTTGGTTGATGGATCTATTCCATGCCCATCCTCTACTCATGATGAGTATCGTTTGTGGATTCACTATGACACAAGTACTCTAAGTTGGATTAATCCCACTCTCTCCCCTCCGGTTCTTGACTCACTTCTCAACTACTCCTGCGACACTTCCAAGCAGGCATGGGATATTCTTGCTTCCCTTAGGCTAGATCAGGTTTCATCCTCGTCAATTCATGTGAAATCAAAATTTCAAAATTTTAAAAATTGTTCCCTGTCCATGGAGGATTATCTCCAACAATTGCATTCACTTGCCTGTTCACATAGAGCAATTGGAATACCTGTTACTGATGAAGATTTGGTGACCGAAGCATTGCAAGGACTTCCACCTTCTTATCATACTTTTGTCTTTGGTTTAAATGCGACAGGAACACTTCCGTGCTTTCACACTTTGCGTCAATTGTTACTTACTGAAGAAGTGCATATTAATGCAACAGACAATGAATATTCTACATCTCACACTGCGTTAGTGGCTTTCGCTCAAGCACCACCACTTTCTCAACCTCTTTCTTCAAATTCATCTCATGCTAATCAATACCCAAGAGGATCCCATAATGGACGTGGTCGTGGTCGATCAGGCCGAGGTAGAGGTCGAAATCAATACTTTTGTTGCTCTAATTTTTCTCCTCAATGGGCTGGTTTTCAACCACACTTTCACCCTTCTTCTTCGGATGAGGGAATTCTTGGGTGACCTCCTTTCACCTCGACTAAACAATGTCAAATCTTATTCCACTTTAATCATACTGCATCGGAGTGTAGGATTCGTTTCAATCATTCATGTGTTCCCAATTACTACCAAAACCATTTGCCTTTATGAATTTGGAGGAAGTACAACCATCAGTATTGTATCCTGATTCTGGTGCTTCTGTGCATATGACGAACAATCCATCACTATTATCCTTTTCATTTCCTTACAGTGGTTCGTCACAGGTGATGGTTGGCAATTGCAATTTTCTTTCTATTATATCTATTGACACTTTTTTTCTTCCGACATCTTCTAAGCCTCTTCGATAAAATAAATTTTATATGTTCCTTCTCTTCAGAAGAATATAATGTCCGTTCATCGCTTGTGTGTCGACAATAACTGTTTCATTCAATTCACTAGTTTTTTTTTCATGGACAAGAAGACCAAGCAAGTCTTGCTCCATTGTAAGAATAATGGCTCTCTCTATCCTGTTCGCTTGACCTCCCGTCACTTCTGTCATGTTTCTCTCTCAAGTGCCTCTCACCTTCTTATCTTTTTCACCAACGTTTAGGCCATCCTGGGGAGCGTTCTCTTGCAGCTTTAGTTCATAGGGGTTTCATTAATTGTAATTCCTCTTCTATAAATTCTGGTTGTAATGTTTGTCATCTAGGATCTAAGTTACAATTTCCTCTCTCTCATAATATTGCACCCGCTCCTCTTCTTTTAATTCATACAGATGTGTGGCAAGCTCCCTTTAGTTCAAAATCTAGTTTTCTTCATTATATCTTATTTTTGGATGACCACACCAAGTACTCTTGGATTTATTTACTGCGAAACAAGAGGAATTTGATAAATTTAAAGAATTCTATAACCTGGTCGCAAACATTTTTTATTCCTCTATTTCTTATTTTCAATCCGATGGTGGTAGCGAGTATAACAATTCTCAATTTTGTTCTTTTTTTAGCGAGCATGGAATTATTCATCGCTTCTCATGTCCATATACCTTTGCTCAAAATGGTCGTGCAGAAAGAAAGCATCGACATGTTAATAATCAGATACAATGTCTTCTCTTTCAAGCCTCAATGTCTTATCCATTTTGGGCAGACGCTTCTCTATTTGGAGTTCATTCAATTAATATTACTCCTCTTCCTATTCTTAATTTTACGTCACCTTATGAAAAGTTATATGGTAAACCACCTAATTACGGTTTGCTTAAGGTCTTTGGGTGTTTATGTTTTCCTTATGTTGCACATAATTCTTTTGCTCACAATTTTCTTCCACAATCTAAAGCTTGTTTATTTCTCGGTGTATCTCCGCAACATAAAGGATTCAAATGTTTGGATCCATCCATTAATCGGATAATTCTGTAAAGTCATGTAAATTTTAAATAATCCTTTTTCCCGTATAGTTCTATGTTTCCAGCAAATCCTAGTACTCTTACAGTTCCTTTCTCACAAATCACCCCTCCTATATTTTCTCCAGTTCAATTGCCAGCTACCCACGTAATGTTGTGCGCAGTTCTCCTATTTTATCTACATCGTCTTCTCTTGTGCATAATTCACGTATTCTAACTACTCTTTCTTTATCCCCACAAATCAACAACCTCTTTCTCGTGAAACTACCTCCACTACAGATCATGTTATGCGTCATTCTCGCCAAGATGCATCATCTCTTCTAATTTAATTTCTTTTCCAGCTTTAGATCCTAATCACTCAAATAGTCGTTCCCATGTCATGGTTACTTGTTCGATGATTGGGTCACTAAAGCCACGTGTTTTCCTCTCACTTAATGTCTCTATTTCCACTGCACCAGCTTAGCCAACATGCTTCACACAAGCATCCAAAGACTCTAGGTGGCTTAATGCAATGAGTGAAGAGTTCAATGCTCTCGTCCAAAATCATACATGGACATTAGTTCCTCTACCTCCCAATGTGAATATAGTAGGAAATAAATGGGTATATTGGATTAAGTATGGTCCTACTGGCTCTATGGACCGCTTCAAAGCTTGTTTGGTTGCACATGGCTTTTCTCAACATCCAGGTTTAGATTATACAGAAACTTTTGCTCATGTTACCAAGTTAAGCATGTTCGTGTAGTGTTATCTTTGGCTCTTCTTAATAATTGGTGTATGCATCAATTAGATGTATCTAATGCCTTTCTACATGGAGAGATAAATGAAGATGTTTATATGTAGCAACCCAAAGGTTTTAAACATTTTGATTATCCACAACATGTGTGTAAGATAAGTCGTTCCATTTATGGGTTGAAACAATCGCTTAGAGTGTGGTTTACTTGACTTGAAACTTATCTTTTAGAACTTGGTTCTAAGCAATCTACCGCCAATCACAACATGTTCACTTTTCGACAGGACGGTTCTATTTTGATACTTCTTATTTATGTTGATGACATTGCTGTTTTTGGATCCTCAGAGCGGCTTGTTTCTAATTTTATCGAATCTATGAAAGCTGAATTTGCAATAAAAGATCTTGGTTCCCCTCATTACTTTTTAGGTGTGGAGACAGTTCACATACTGCTGGGGCTCTTCTCCTGCAACGGAAATATATATCGTACATTTTTCCTTGATATGATTTGGCTGAAGTTAAGCCTGTCCAAACTCCTTTTTATAGTAAGCTTGATTGGCATTCTGTGGACACCCAACTTTTTGATGTTCCTTCTTTGTATCGTAAGATGGTCGGCAGTCTTCAATATTTATCATTCACACGATCAGATATACAATATGCTGTGAATATGGTTTCCCAATTTCTACATCAACCTCGTCTTATTCATCTTCAAGTCGTTAAGCGAATCTTCCGCTATCTTAAAGGCACTCCTGCTCATGGGTTGCAGCTGAACAAAAATACTTTCAACTCCTTAAATCTATTCTCAGACTCGGACTGGGCGGGATGTACATCAACTTGTTGCTCTACATCTGGATTTTTCATTTTCTTTGGGAGTAATTTGATGTCTTGGTCTATAAAGAAACAACCAATTGTTGCGCGCTCAAGCACCGAAGTTGAATATTGTGCTCGGGCTGTTGCCACTGCCGATGCTTTATGGATACAATTTCTTCTACGTGACTTGGGTATTTATCTTCCCACTTCTATTCTTGCCAATTATGATCAAATAGGTGCCATCCAGCTTGCACATAATCTGGTTTTTCACTCAAGATCGAAATATGTTGCTTTGGACTATCATTTCATTCATGAAAAGATTGTCCGAGGTGACCTTACGGTTTCTCACGTTCCCACCTCACAACACCTTACAGATGTTTTTACGAAAGGTGTCTCTGTTACAAAATTCAAGGAGTTTCGGGACAATGATCATGTTATAAATTAAGATTCGTCTAGAAACTCCTAGATTGGAGATATTTTGTATTAGATATGATAGAAAAGTAAGATTTGTCTAGAAACTCCTAGGTTGGAGATATTTTGTATTAGATATGTTAGAAAAGTAAGAATTGTCTAGAAACTCCTAGGTTGGAGATATTTTATAGTAGATATGTTACTCTTGATTTAAAATGAGTGGTGGTTAGTAAGACACATAGGTACATAGATTGGTGTGAGATATTTTGCTTATTATGCTGTAATTCTCACACTTTATCTATAAATACACCATATGTAATGAAACATCTAGTGAAAAAAATTGAACTCAAGAAAACTTAAGCCTTCTTCTTCACATTCAGATTTTCTGTAGCAATTTACAGCTGCTATTTCCTACTGTTTACACCTTGTAGACCTGAAGTTCTTCTTCCTTTTCGTTGTAACATGGTATCATAGCCTATTTTCTAAGGGATCGGAATCAAATTTCTTTTGTTTCGCTCATCTACTTTATGTTCTTTCTTAATTTTCTTGCTGAAAAAAATTCATGGCACCTGAAAATCAACCAACGACAGGTCCTCTGACTTTTACCGGAGAGAATTATCACATATGGGCCATCAAAATGAAGGCTTATCTAAAGGCTCTAAACTTATGGGAAGTTGTTGAGCCTGGAGAACCTGCTGTCCAGCCATTAAGAGTTAATGCAACTCTCAATGAAAGTAAGAAGTATGATGAGTTGGTGACTAGATCTCCACGAGCTCTCACCTACATACATTCAAGTCTTACGGACGTGATATTTATGAGGATTATGACTTGTGAAACAGCCAAAGAGGCTTGGGATAAGTTAAAGGAGGAGTTTGAAGGCAACAGTAGAGTAAAGTCTGTTAAACTCTTAGCATTAAAGAGAATTTGAGCTTTTGAAGATGAAAGACTCAAATAGTGTGAAAGAATGCTCTTCAAAGCTGTTGGAGATTGTGAACCAGATAAGAATACTTGGTGAAACCTTTTCAGATCAGAAAGTTGTAAAGAAGATCTTGGTCAGCCTTCCAGACAAGTTTGAATAAAAAATCTCAGCTATTGAAGAGTCTTGCGACTTGACTACTCTTACAATAACCGAACTAATCTCCAAATTGCAAGTCCAAGAACAACGGGTCACTATGAAAAGTGAAGGGATAGTAGAAGACGCCTTTCAAGCAAGGCGAAAATTCAAACATCAAAAGGAAAGCAGAAAAGTCTGGTTGGATAAATCTGGAGAGGTAAAATCTGGTGGAAACCAAGGTGATTTGTCGATAAAAGGAAAATTTTGGAACGTTTTTAATGTAAACAAACTTATCACATTCATTAATCTTGAATCCATTTGCCAACATTGTTTGGTCAAATTTAGCATGTCATTGTTTGGGTTCTTGCTTGTGCCCATAAATCCACTTCACAAGTCTGCACACTTTCACTTCTTTACCAGCAACCACAAATCCTTCAAGTTGTTCCATGTAAATTTCTTCCTCCAACTCTCCAATTAAGAAGGCTGTCTTTACATCCATTTGGTGGATTTTAAGATCATGCACTGCCACTAGTGCTACTAACATCCTAATTGATGTTATCCTTGTTACTGGAGAGTATGTATCAAAGTAGTCCAGACCTTCCTTTTATCTGTATCCTTTGACTACAAGTCTAGCCTTATATTTGTCAATAGTCTCATCGGCTTTCATTTTCCTTTTAAATATCCACTTTGATGCTAAAGGTTTATTTCCTGGAGGAAGATCAGCCAATTCCCAAGTATGATTACTTAAAATTGATTCGATCTCACTATTGACTGCTTCTTTCCAATAGATTGACTCAGATGAAGACATAGTTGCTTTAAATTTTGGAGGTTCATTTTCAAGCAAGAATGCCACAAAATCTGATCCGAAAGAAGTGGGTTTCCATTGGCGATTACTACGCCTAGGATCCTCACTAGGTAGTGTATTTTCTGTTGATTCTTCCCGTGGTCGTTTAGGTCTTTCACTTGTTGACTCACATTCAGTTTTATACGAATAAATGTGTCCAAAGAACTCAGAGTTATCTGACTCAATTATCGTATTAACATGAATCTCAGGATTATCAAATTTGTGAACCAAAAACCAGCAGGCCTTACTGTTCACAGCATATCCAATAAATACACAATCCATTGTTTTGGGTCCAATTTTCACCCTATTCGGTAAAGGAACCTTTATCTTGGTTAGACACCCCCACACTTGAAATATTTCAAGTTGGGTTTCCTTCCTTTCCACAACTCATATGGAATTGATTGCATTTTGCTACGGGGTACCCTATTGAGTATTTTATTAGCCGTAAGGATGGCTTCTCCCCAAAGGTTTCGCGGTGAACCATAGCTGATTAGCAAGGCATTCATCATTTCCTTTAATGTTTTGTTCTTTCGTTCCGCCAAACCATTTGACTGTGGTGTATAGGGTGTAGTAGTTTGATGAATAATACCATATTCCAAACATATCTCTGCGAAAGGAGATGCATATTCTCCACCCCTATCACTCTGAATCATTTTTATCTTTAGATTCAATTGATTCTCTACTTCATTTTTGTATTGCTTAAACGCATCAATTGCTTCATCCTTACTGTTAAGCAAATATACATAACAAAATCGAGTGCAATCGTCAATAAAAGTTATAAAATACTTTTTTCCACCACGAGATAGTGTCGACTTCATATCGCATATATCTGTGTGAATTAAGTCTAAAAATTTTGAATTTCTTTCAACAAACTTATAAGGATGTTTAACAAACTTACTTTCCACACAAATTTCGCATTTCGATTTATCGCATTTGAAATCAGGCAATACTTCTAAAGTAACCAATTTTGGCAAGGCTTTGTAATTTACATGTCCCAAACGGGCATGCCATAAATCATTTGACTCCAATAAGTAAACAAAAGCATAATTCTTATTAATACTTTCAACAACCGTTACATTCAGTTTGAAGAGACCTTCAGCGAGGTAGCCCTTTCCTAAGAACATCTCATTCTTACTTATTACAACTTTGTCACTAACTAGGACACACTTAAACCTGTTCTTAATTAGCAGTGCAACATAAACTAAATTCTTCCTAATAGTAGGAACATGCAGAACGTTGTTCAAAGTCAACACCTTCCCGGATGTCATTTTCAACATTACTTTCCCAATTCCTGCAATCCTCGATGTTGCTATGTTCCCCATGAACAAATCTTCCTCAAACTCAGCAGGAGTGTATGTTGCAAAGGCTTTTTTCGCAGAGCAAATATATCGAGTGGCACCTGAGTCGAGAAACCACTCCTTGGGATTTCCAACTAAGTTGCACTCTGAGATCATTGCATAGAGGTCATCTGCATCTTCCATCTCTTCCACAATGTTTGCTTGACTTTTGCCTTTATCTTTGTCTTTGTCCTTTCTTGGAGCACGACAGTCAGAAGACTTGTGACCAGCCTTACCACAGTTGTAATAGTTGCCTTTGAATTTCTTCTTGGCCTGTTCTGACTTCTGTTCGTTGGACTTCTTTCTCTTTTTGCCTTTGGCAGGAGCTTCTTCAACAATATTAAATCCAATTATTGTCGAACTTTTATGAGACTTCTTTTCATCGGTCTTATTATCTTCCTCAATCTTGAGCCGAATCACAAGATCTTGAAGCTTTATTTCCTTACGTTTGTGCTTTAGATAATTCTTGAAATCGTTCCACGAAAGAGGCAACTTCTCGATCATTGCAGCTACTTGAAAAGCTTCATTTACTACCATATCCTCAGCAATCAGATCATGGAAAATAAGCTGAAGTTCCTGCACTTGTGATCCGACAGTTTTACTATCTGACATTTTATAGTCTAAAAACTTTGCGACCAGAAACTTTTTCAAGCATGCATCTTCTGTCTTATATTTCTTCTCAAGTGCATTCCACAATTCTTTCGAAGTTGTCATTGCACTATAGACATTGTATAAGTCATCCTCTAAAGCACTTAGAATATAGCCCTTACATAGGAAGTCTGCATGTGTCCATGCTTCAATAATCATGAACCTTTCTCTGTCTGACATATCAGCAGCAGGCACTGGAGTTTCTTCATTGATAAATTTCTGCAGACCAAGAGTGGTAAGCAAGAAAAATATCAGTTGTTGCCATCCTTTGAAATTCGCACTAGAGAATTTTCCCGATTTCTCTGCTGGTGGTACAACAGTTCGGGTTGGTGCAGCAACAACCACTATAACATTATTGTTTTCCATTTATGATAAGCAAAAATTGATACAGACTTAGTAAGCAATAACTTTAAATTGCAAACATAATAGGAGTATAAAACCACAAAGGTTTTTGTCTCCAATAGAAACACATATTAACAAATAATATAATTTCCTTAAGATTGTTAGCAATCTGTGTTAAAAATCAATATTACTGATTCAACAAACATTGCAGAAACACAAAGTTACCAAAATTTATCCAAACCAGTGAAGAAACAGATGAACATAAATTAATTCAAAAGAAAACTAAAATCTGTAAAACATACCAGAATCTGAAAAACAGAACGGAAAAGATCAAGCCCACTGAATGCACAGTGTCCCCTTAAGGAAATTATTCCCCTCTAGTATCCAAGGTTTGATTTGGAATATGTCCTCCCAGGATAGAATAATCTCAATCACCAGTGTATTGATACCCAAAACACTGGTGTAAGCAAACCACTCAACAACAGTAAAGTACACGAAGAAATTTGTGCAGAAGAAGAAGAAGAAATCAGAAGTTTTCGTAAGAAAAAATCTGATGAATAACATGTATTTATAGGCAAGAGGAACTGGTTCCGAAAGGTTGCAATCTTTCAATATCCACATGACCATTTCAGAAAGTTTGCAACCTTTTAAACGGTCATGGAGTCGGGTCGAAACGTTTCGGTTAATTAACTAATTAATCGAAACGTTTTGGCCATTTAATTTTATTAACTTTGTCCAAAAATAATCTCTCAATCGATCATTTTCCAAAGCCGAAGCCGAGCGACGATGACGACGGCGCGAGGGGGTCCCTCATTCCAACGCTTTTAACAATTAATAGAAGTGTTTCTCTATTTAAACTCTTCTATTTTTCTTTACACCGCCGATGAGGGACAAATGCCTTTTTATTAAAGCATAAGAGGACTTTTCAAGCTCCCAACTCTTTAAGTTCCCCACTTTTCAAGTTCAACTCTTTTCATCTTCCCTCCATTTCCCATTAACTCTTGCTATATACCCAAACATCTAGTGAAAAAAATTGAACTCAAGAAAACTTAAGCCTTCTTCTTCACATTCAGATTTTCTGTAGCAATTTACAGCTGCTATTTCCTATTGTTTAAACCTTGTAGACCTGGAGTTCTTATTCCTTTTTGTTGTAACATGTTCGTCCCTCCACTTCAAATTGAGGGAGGATGATAAGGATATTATTGTAAATATAATTTAAAGAGTTATGTACTTGTAATTGCCTTACACATAGCACACGTTCAGGCCCTTGCTATTCACGCATGCCTTGGTTCATTTTCTCCAATCTCTCTGTAACTTAAACTTCAACTGAATGTCCTCAGTTTCTGCCGGTTGTGGAATAGTCATGGGCGGAGGAATATTAAAATGTGAATTGGCTGATGTCCCCCACGTTAAGTCCCAGACATGGAGCATATTTAATGTGTACATAACTTGGTGATTAGCAAATGATTAGAAAAAGAGGTCAAAATAACATCATAGCTACCTATCCCCACATATGGTGCCAAATCTGTAGAAAGGGATAAAGTCAAGTAGATTAAGTTTGATCAAGTTCATTTCTTTTGAGCCAAACCACCAAGGCAGGTGTCTGGTATAGAAATATAAATTGCTGAGAGGAAAAGAAAAATTACATGTGAGGAAAAAGTCGAAGGGAGATTATAAGAAAAGAAGATAAAAGAGGCTACTAGAGTGACTTGGGTGATTTTAATTTGTGATCTCTTCTATTTTTCTAAGAGGATTCTCTTATATGCCAAAATATTGATTTGTTATTTCATTGTAAAATGACCACATGCTTAGCACTAAAAAGTAGCATGTATCTATGTTTTAACGCTGGGCCCGAAATTGATTGGGTGTAGGTTGGTGCAAGACTTGAGATGGATTGTATATCTTCAAGAAAGTCATTATGAGAGTGCCCCAATCGAGGAACTGCTTTCCCTTAAGAAAGGGATCTCAAGCGCACCAATTACATAATGACTTTGCAAATACTGATGCTAAATCAATTCAGGTGACGCCGAGGATGATCTTTCCCAATTTCCCAAGGCCGAATTAATCCATTTCTGACTAACACAAATGTTTTGTCTGAATGACTTTATAGGTGTTGTCCCCATAATAAATATGTTCTATCTTTTGCTCCTTTCCAATTGTAATTAACCATATGATATATGAATCTGGTAATTAAAACTTATCTTTTAACATCTTTGAACCTGAAATTTCTTACATGCCTAGTCCAGTATATGGTCCTTTGCTAGTCAATTAAATTGTGTATGGAAAAGAAAGAAAAATATAACAACACAAATTTATGAAAAATATAGAAAATAAACAATGAAGAAAATGGAACAAATCCTAGAGTAATTATGTTGTTAATGAACGCAAATTCAAAAAGGACGTAACTAAGTTGGTGGGATGATATTTTATAATATTATCTCTTTATTACCCAAAAAAAAAAAAAAATATAAACCATTTTAAGGACGTAACTAAGTTGGTGGGATAATATTTTAGTAAAATACAAGTCATTTGTACCCTCCAAGTATGATCTCTAATAGGAAGGAACACGAGTTATGATGTTCACATCTTCTTTAAGAACTAGCCTCGGTAGAAAATATTTCAAAAAATATATGTGCCATCATCATTCATCTGTTTCTCTCTGTATACACTTTGCTTTATTTGTATGGAGTTCACATACTTAACATCTACTTTCTTAAACAATGGATATATTTCATACTTATTCTTAGTGTCTTTATTCAACCTGAAAAGAAATCCCATGATAAAGAGCTTAATCTAGCAAGTTAAGTTTGTTCTAATATATATGCATTGCCATGGTCGAGCTTTAAAGCTCCATTAACTGTTGCAACATGCTAAAACTACCACCCAAGAGAGATATCTTGTTAAATATATAATTGGCAATTCATTGTGTAAGGTTAATTAAAATTCCTATATTTTGTTTGTACAGAAATAAAGCATGCATTTGTAAACTCACTCAAAATGTCCAAGTTTCTTCCTCAGCTGTCTATTAGAAGAATAGGAAAAACATCTTTGATAAGATGAAATTGAGTTAATCACAGGATTTTGACATGTACGAATGTTGTAAGAACAAGTACATCATGATTTACTTTAAACTAACTACCCAATATATGCATCATTTGTTGTTGATAGATAATAACTTTATTGTACACTATTCAATATCATGTATATATTTTCTTATAGTGGAAAAAAGGCTTGGGTAGTTGTAGGCATTGAAAAACTTATCATTAAGCAATTTATAATCTTTATATAGGTAAAAACATAAGGTAAAGCTTACACGGCATCTATGTTGAGCAGAGAAATCTAACCAAATAACGCGAACAGCAGTAACATCTGTCAATGGACTATTTAACTCTTCCTTTTTGAAGGGAGACGATAAAGACTGCGGTTCTACATCAGAATATCTTGATGCAGCATCAAGCTTGTAGAATTTCTTTGCATTTTCTGCAAAAATAGCTTTAACAATTGCAAGAGCTTCTGTAATTGAAAGATCATCATGGACGCATGCATCCCATAGAACATTGAATACCACTTCACGTGCTTTCTTTGCACCTACGAATAGAACCAAGTTGAGACTATAATTACTACAAAACAATAGAAGATAGTAAGAAAATAAGAACAACTCAATTAGCTAACATATTAATCAAGTTGAATGTAGTTGTTTAGCGATGATTCTCTATTCTGTACAGATTCTAAAGGAACTATTTGCCTGATCAAAGTAAAACTTTGTTGTGACACTCCATGAAGCAATCGTTATTTCTTGTAACAACCCAACATTTTAGTTAGATTTAACGTTTAATTTTGGGTATAGAGGTTTTGAACAAGTTATAATATCCATTTGCAACTTGTTTAAGGGGTTTGGATTGGGACCCAAAGGGTTCAAGTGAGTTTTATTTTCTGAAAACCTCACTTGTTTTGTACTAGATTTTTTTCCT
Source organism: Solanum tarapatanum (assembly GCA_029582485.1). Taxonomy (NCBI): domain Eukaryota; kingdom Viridiplantae; phylum Streptophyta; class Magnoliopsida; order Solanales; family Solanaceae; genus Solanum; species Solanum tarapatanum. The sequence continues at coordinate 37,712 of JAJOOB010016053.1, forward strand.
ATGCATGTACAAACCTTCTAATCTCTTGAAAAAGAGTCACATTCCGGTGCATCAAGGTTGCCTGATATTTCGCTGTAATTGCATAGAAACGTCTTTGGACTGCACTTTTCAATCGCAAGAGTCCCAATCAAGATCACGAAATGGAGGGGCCCAACAATAATAAAATGAGTAAATCAATTTTTTATGTTTGTTCATTACTTTTTGGAGTTGTGTTACATGTCAATTTATTAGAAATTGAATTAGTCGTTAACTTTATAGTTTAGTCTATTAAGTGGGGAACGTGACTGACACGTGAGTTGTAATAGTTGTAGAGGAAGTCAGTTAAAAGTTATAACTGATGTGTGGATAGTTGTCCCTTCATACATATACTCGGCTGATTTCATTGTAAAGGAGGAGGAATTCAGATCAATAAGAAAATCTCTTTCTCTCTCAATTCATCTTCATCCTTGGAGGAATCAAGTCCAGTTGTTCAAGAGCAATTATCAATATTTGCTCTTTAGGCTTACTCAATTATAATTGTATAATTGTTATCAGAGCAATTCTGATCTGTGTCAATGGGAGATCACAATACTCGGATGCAGGAGCTGCACAAGAAGGTCGACAATCTCAAACACTTTATGGAAGGAGTAACCAGCTCTGTTGTGGAGATTCAACAGTCTATGGATGCTAGTGTGGCTCGGGCCATGGATGAATTTCGAAGGTTGCCTGCAACATCTATGAACACCAATGGTGGTGTTAGACCCCAGCTGAAGGAATTCCTAGGGTGAAAATAGACCTAGAAATTATTAATTGCCAACTCATAATTACTAGATAGATATACCTAAATTTGATGGACATGGATTGAGGGAATGGCTTTACAGATGTGAACAATTTTTTCGATGTTTGATGAAACCCCGGAAGACCCAAAGGTTAAGGTGGCATCTTGCAACTTCGAAGGCAAGGCACTCCAATGACACCAATCTTATATAAAGCACATGTTGTCAAAGGAATGGCCACGGTGGACTGAGTATGTAGGAAGCCTCTATGCCAGGTTTAGGGCTAAACTATTTGACGATCCCATAGGCGACTTCAAGGACTTGAGACAGGTAAACTCTGTTCAAGACTATGTCGATTTTTTTGATTAATTACTCACTAGGGTTGAACTATCAGAAGATTAGGTTGTTAGTTGCTTTGTTAGAGGGTTGAAACCAGATATTGGCTTACCTGTTAAAACGCTTGCACCAAGGTCACTAGCTAAGGCAGTGGACTTAGCTAGAATACAGGAATACACCTTAGTTTTCCAGAAGCACGTATTTTCTAGACCAGCCTTACTTTTCAATCTTAGAACTACTCCCAGATTTGATACTACTCATCCCACTTTTTCTTATGGATCCACCTACCAATCCAGTAGAAATCATCCAAACCTTTACAAAAACTCCATGACCTTCTCTAATAACCCCAAACCTAACCTGAAAAATGTCAAACTATTAACACCTGCTGAGATGGATGAAAGGAGGAGAAAAGGACTATGTTTTAATTGTGATTAAATGTATGTGTATGTGCATGTTTATAAGAAGAAGCTACAATTATTTCCTATGGAAGTAGAGGAGGACATTGAGGGTGTTGAAGAATTAGAGCAGGGAAGTTGCAGTAGACCCTACCAAATTCTTGGCTATGATAGGCCAGATAATCAAGGGGTCATTCTTCCTTATGTGTCTCTTAATGCCATGAATGGACTGCATGACTTTATGACTATGAGACTTACAGTATCTATTAAAGGCAAGGATTTTACAAGTCCTAATTGATATAGGGAGTACTCACAATTTTCTGGATTTAAACATTGACAAAAGGTTCAGATGTTTTTTAACTGTTGTCTCTCCTTTTCTTGTGTCTGTGGCTGATGTAAAGAAGATGCATTTTCCGTAGATAAGAAGATGGTTTGGAAAGTGCAAGGGGTCTCATTTGATTCTAACATGTTAGTACTACCTATTGAAAGGTGTAGCATGATCATTGAAGTCCAATGGTTAATTACCTTGGAGATATAATGTGGAATTTCAAACAACTTAAAATGGAGTTCGGTATCATGGGACACAAGGTGTCATTGAAGAGTATCAAACCTCCTGCAGCTAATTTGGTACAACAGAGTGTGGCATGGATAAATTGTTAGCTAAAACAACAAAACTATGCATGATTTCTATGGGTATCTATTTAGGGGAGTAGTAGAGTGGGGAACCTGGTAGTTTTTTTTCTATAAACACACGTGATGAATTTGGTAAGGATAAGGCTGACATGTAGGAGATACTGCAAGATTTGAATGATTTGTTTGAGGTACCAACTGAATTACAACCATCAAGAGATCATGACCATAAAATCGTCTTGAAAGAAGACACTTCTCCTATCAACATTAAACCCTATAGATACCTTGCAATTCAGAAGGATGAGATTGAGAAGTTGGTCAATGAGATGATGTATTTATGAGTGATACAGCTAGTACCAGTCCATATTCTTCATTCATAGTCATGATTAAGAAGGAGGATGGTTCATGAAGAATGCGTGTTGATTATTGAGAACTGAATACTCATACTATCAAGGATAAGTTTCCCATTCCATTAATTAAAGAATTGTTAGATGAGCTACATAGGGCAAAGTATTTCTTTATGTTGGATCTACGATCATGGTATCATCAGATTAGGATGTTTGAGCCTAACATCCCAAAAACTGCTTTCGAAACCCATCAATGTCATTGTGAATTCATGGTCATGCCTTTTGGCCTAACCAATTCCCCCTCCACATTTCAAATCTTGATGAATCAAATTTTTCTTCCTCATCTCAGAATGTTAATTTTAGTATTCTTTGAAGATATCCTTTTCTACAACATTAATTGGATTGAGTACCTTTCTCACATGAGGGAAAATTTCAAAATTCATAGAGCAAATGTTTTGTAGGTGAAGCAAAGCAAATGTGCATTTGGAGTTCAACATATTGACTATTTAGGTCATATCATCTCTCAAGAAGGGGTTGCTATGGATGGGAGTAAGGTAGATGTTGTGGTGAACTGGCCCCAACCTACAACTTTAAAAGGATTAAGAGGATTTTTGGGAGTTGTTGGGTACTACATAGGATTTATCCAAGGTTTTGGTATTATAGAAAGACCCTTGAATGACTTATGAAGAAGGGAAATTTCAAATGGACTGAAGCTACTTCTCAAACTTTTGAAAGCTCAAACTGGCTGTTACTTCAGCACTTGTGTTAGCTTTACCAGATTTTTCCACAGAATTCATAGTGGAAACAGATGCCTCTGGAGAAGGTATTGGTGTTGTACTTGCACAAAATCACAAACCTATAGCATTCTTCAGTCAAGGGTTGTTTGCAAAGAATCAAGCCCTATTAGTTTATGAAAGGGAATAGGTAGAAGTAGTGTCAGTTGTCCAGAAGTGGAGGCCATATATTTTGGGTAGGCAATTTATAATTAATAAAACTGATCATCAACCCCTCAAATATTTGATGGAGCAAAGGATCACCACCCCTAGCCAACATAAGTGGTCGGTCAAACTACTTTGTTATAACTACCTCATTTCCTATAAGAAAGGCACTTTCTAGAAGAGAGGAATCCATCCAGCTTTGTAGCATCTCTGGGGTTCAAGCTCAACTACTTGAAGATGTTAAGAACTCGTGGTTGTAGCATCATGTGCTACAAAAACTAATCATTTCCATTCACACTACAAGTGTTACTAAGCCTTACTATATCATGCTGATATCTTGAATAGAAAAGGTAAGATAATGGTAGGCTCAGTGGCTATAGTGAGAAAATATTTGATAGCTTTATACCATGAAAGTGCTAGTAGAGGTCATTCTGCTATGACAACCACCTTACAGAGGCTTAAATAAGATTTTTGCGAGAAGAAAATGAAACAGTATGTATATGCCTATGTTAGATATTGTGATGTTTGTCAGAGGTGCAAGGGGGAAAATGTAGCATACTCTGGCCTTCTTCAACCTCTACAAACTCCAGACAAAGTGTGGCAAGATATTTTGATGGATTTTATAGAGGGCCTTCCAAAGGTCGCTGGACATGAGGTCATCTTTGTGGTAGTTGATAGGTTGAGCAAGGCAACTCACTTTATGGCACTCAAGCACCCTTATACTATAGTGGAGGTGGATCATGCTTTCATAAATAGGGTATTCAAACTCTATGGCATGCGAAAAAACATAGTCTTTGATAGAGATCCAGTATTTACAAGCAAGGTTTGGAAAGTATTGTTCATATTACAGAAGGTCGGTCACCTTGCTCACTTATTCTGCATACCACCCTCAAATAGATGGGTAGATTAAAGTTGTTAACAGATGTCTTGAGTATTATCTCAGGTGCATGACGTCTTAGAAACCTAAGGAATGGCCCCAATGGCTGAAAGGTGGTACAACACTTCATTTCACTCTTCTATTAACATGACACCCTATGTTGTTGTTTATGGTAAAACACCTCATCTTCTTCATCCTCACATGCTTTTTGACTCCTGACTTGACATGGTAGATAGGAGCTTACAAGCCAGAGAGGCTACTTTTAGATGCCTAAAGTCTCATTTAGCCAGGGCCCAAAGTAGAATGAAGTCTCAAGTTGACAAGGGAAGAACGGATAGGTCTTATGTAGTTGGGGATTGGATCTATATAAAGTTACATCCTTATAGGTAGACATCATTAAGATATCATACTTTCCAAAAACATTCAACCAAGTTTTTGGTCCTTTCCAAATCATAGCAAAGGTGGGTTCAGTTGCGTACACTCTCCAATTACCCCCTGCCTCTAGAATTCACCCTACTTTTCATATTTCTTAGCTCAAAAAGAAGTTAGGGTTCCATATTGTTTCTGCTACCCTCCCTAAGGTTCATGTTGATGTTGGTCACATCCTCTTAACACCACAGAGAGTTCTTGATAGGAGGATTATCAAGAAGCATGGCAGGCCTACTACTTAGTTGTTAGCCAAATGGTTCAATGCGTCTGAAGAAGAAAGCACTTGGGAGGATATCGGTTTTTCACCCAGCAGTTTCCACATTTTAATCTTTGAGGTCAAGGATTAGATGAAGATAAGGAGTATTATTATATGTCAACGAATTAGGAATTGATTTAGTCATTAATTTTGTATTTTCGTCTGTTAAGTGGGGCACGTGACTGGCACATGAGTTGTAATAGTTGTAGAGTAAGTCAATTACAAATTAGTTATAACTGACTTGTGGACAACTGTCCCTTCTTGCATATACTCGGCTGATTTCATTGTAAAGGAGAAATTCAGATCAATAAGAAAATCTCTCTCTCTATCTTTTCTCTCTCAATTCATATTCTTCCTTGGAGGAATTGAGTTTAGTTGTTCAAGAGCAATTCTCAATTGTTGCTCTTTAGGCTTACTCAATTCACATTGTATCAAGTTGGAGACTCAATTTGGGAAATTCAAGATTTGAAATACATCACAAATTATTGAGTAAATACATTTAACTTGGTTTAAGCTATTGTATTGATTACCCATTAACTTTACACTAGATCCATAGCTTCGAATTGAATAAGATGGGGATTTTGAACTAGGTTAAGAGAGTGTAAATTATTAAATTGAAGGCCGACTTGATATAGTATTTTGAAATTGATAATAGAGGTTTGTTGTCAGACATAGTATTTCTGCATTTTGAGTCTTTGTATTCAGATTTCTCTTATATGTTGAGATTATCATTGGAGATTATATTTCACTTTCATGTTATATCAGTTATATTGTTATCTTAGTGTGATGTTATGTCATGTGGTTAAGCTTAGAGTATCTTGGGATTGCAGATATCATGTCACATCGAGGGGGTAGCTTTGGGTCATGACAGAGGGTATGTCAAGAAGCTTGTTTATAGATTTTTGGGGTGAAACAAAGCAAAAAGTGTTTTACGCCTCTTGAGACTAACAAGAGGTTAAGGCGCATAAAAGGTTCACTTCTTGTAGATCACAAGCCTTGTCGAGCTCTAGTTGGAAGTCATCTATATTTGACTATCTATTACAAGTCCAAACAGTGCATTTTTTTGTTTGATATGTTAGAAGATTATGCAATTATCATGAAAGCCGCACTTGGAAGTTGCAAGGATGATTATGAAATACATCAACTCAACATCAGATATGGGCCTATTTCTTTGCGATGGAACATTTATTTTTTGGTGCAGCAAGAAGCAAGACTTAGTTTCTTTCTCAATTACAAAGACGGAATATAAAGCAGAAACTCTTACTGCTCAAGAATGTGTATGGATCCAAAGACTTGCTGAAGATTTGCATCTATCTATATGAAAGCCAACTACAATCTTTGGAGACAACCAAAGTGCCACCAAGCTCGCAAACAATCCTATATTTTATGTTGGAGACACTGTAGACTGATGATTCACTTCTTGCTTCTACAGTTATGTAGGTTTTGAGCCTGGACCCATGTGATCTATTTTTTAGGCTTTATAAGGATACATTGAGAGGTAGTTGTTTGTCGTCCCGATGGGTCCTCTTGTTCCTTATTTTATGTTTTGTTCTATTTGAGAAACAAAGAAATTGAGAATTGTATTATCATTCAAATTTCGTATTATTATACTAGTGACTTGTACACGTGACAATCAAATGTTGGAGTATTTTAGAATGACTAAGTTTTCCTCTCTGCTCTGATGTTATTATTGTTTTACTTTCTGCATTTGTTTCGTATTGTTTGGTTTGAGGCTGACTTGTCTTGATGGAATTAAACAACTGTCATCACATCTAATTTTTGTTGGGGTTTATTTGCCCTGATTTCTTACTTAGGTTTTCCTTTTAGGAAAAGATTTTAATATTTTGAGTAGTCCTTTTCTTGTAGGAAAGGTTTTAAGACTCTATAAATATAGACTTGTTCCTTCTAACTTAATCAGCATTCATAATGTAGTCCTAAGGCTTTGAGAGTTGCGGTTATGGGGGAGAATTTGTGAACCTTCTTGTATTCTGTGAATTGGTTGAGGTTGTTTCTCTCTATATTTTGTACTCTCATATTTATAGTAGATTTCTCATCTCCTTTGTGGACGTAGGTCGATTGACCAAACTACGTTAAATTTGTCTCTTTTGGTGTGTTTCTCGTTTGTTTTTTTACTCGTGGTCTTTCGACATTTGCTTTGCTAGCTTCCGGATTACACCTGCTTATTTCGGTCCTAACAAGTGGTATCAAAGTCATGGTTCAAGGATGGAACCATGTTAGAGATGGGTGTTCATCTTGGCGGGTGTAGTTCTAGCTGCAACCTTTTTTACAGTAATGAAGATTTTTGTTGGAGAAATTGTTTCAGAGATGTTCTCTGTGCCAAGACGTAGATTTGATAGAGGAGATTATGGAGAAGAGATGTAAGATCCTAAAGATTATGTGAAGAAAGTGGACAAATATATTTTGTCAGAAATTCAAGCTAAGAGGGAGATTTGTTGGGTTTATTTGCCTTGATTTTCTTACCATAGATAGGTTTTCCATTTAGGAAAAGGAAAACAGAATATTTCCATATTTGACTAGTTTTTTTCTTGTAGGAAAGGTTTTAGGACTCTATAAATATATACTTGTTCCTTCTAACTTAATTAGCATTCACAATGTAGTCCTAGGGTTTTGAGAGTTATGGGGGAGAATTTTGTGTACTTATATTCCGGGTGAATATGTTGAGGTTATTTCTCTCTATATTTTATACTCTTATATTTATAGTGGATTGCTCATCTCCTTTGTAGACGTAGGTCGATTGACCGAACTACGTTAAATTTTTCTCTTTTGGTGTGTTTCTCGTTTGTTTTCTTACTCGTGGTTTTTCGACGTTTGCTTTACTAGCTTCTGCATTACACTTGCTTATTTTTTGTCCTAACAAGTGGTATCAGAGCCAGGGTTCAATGATGGAACCAGGTTAGATATGGGTGTTCATCTTGGTGGGTGTAGTTCTAGCTGCAACCTTTTTGACAGTAATGAAGATCTTTGTTGGAGAAATTGTTTCAGAGAGGTTCTCTGTGTCGAGACGTAGATTTGATGGAGGAGATTATGGAGAAGAGATGCAAGATCCTAAAGATTATGTGAAGAAGGTGGACAAATTTATTTTGTCAGAAATTCAGGCCAAGGGAGAGATTTGTTGGGATTTATTTGTCATGATTTCTTACCATAAATAGGTTTTCCTTTAAGGAAAAGGTTTTAATATTTTGAGTAGTCCTTTTCTTGTAGGAAAGGTTTTTGGACTCTATAAATATAGGTTTGTTCCTTCTAACTTAATCCTCATTCACAATGTAGTCCTAGGGTTTTTAGGGTTGCGGTTATGGGGGAGAATTTGTGAACCTCCTTGTATTCAGAGTGAATTGATTGAGGTTGTTTCTATCTATATTTTGTACTCTCATATTTATAGTAGATTTCTCATCTCCTTTGTGGACGTAGGTCAATTGACCGAACCACGTTAAATCTTTGTGCCTTTTGGTGTGTTTCTCGTTTGTTTTCTTACTCATGGTCTTTCGAGGTTTGTTTTGCTAGCTTCCGTACTACACCTGCTTATTTCGGTCCTAACAATTTTTTGTCGTGATAGCGGATCTTGTTGATCCTTCCTTCTTTTCCTTGCTAGGACATCTCTCTTATTTTAAGTCGAATCTTATTCATTATCAGGTTTTGCATGTTGTTTCTCTATAACTTCCCATATATCTTGAAAATCAATAATGACTTTCACATGTAGACACCATTTCTGATAAGTAAGTGGTACCATTGACGTTACTCATGTATCTGATACCACACAATTGAAAAATAACAGCCCACAAAAACAATATTCACGCTAATCAATGAGAACAAAAGAGTAATAAATAATCAAGTTATTAATATGGAAAATGTTTCAATTAAAAGGTGAAAATATGACCCTAAATAAAGGAGCAATGTAATTCCACTATATAATGAGAAAGTTTTTACAGTTGAAAATCTCAAAAGACTATCAAACACTTAAAGATATAGTTCATATTTTCTATATCTTATTTTCTCTTCACTTCTCTTTCTTTTGGTGTGTTTTGAGATGAGAGTTAGTGGCTCTATTTATAGGGGAAGGAGTCATCCGGTTTAGCTAATCAGTTTGATTGGTTCAAATTGCACCTGTCCAATTATTTTGTCGACAACCATTGCCTCTACATTGGCCAACCACATTATTTATTTATCTTTTATTATTTTTGAATTTTCATCGGACCTTACATTGAGTTGCGATAAACCTGTAAAATTTGTGGCTACGTGATATTTATGTAGTTATAAAATATTCTCTTTTAAGGATAAAAGGGAAAGTATAAACTATAAATAACTGTTTTTAAATTAAATAGTGTCATTTTTTTGAAAGCGATTGAAAAATACATGTCACGTGACTGAAATGAAAGAATTCATACAAATATAAAGTTCAAGGGCATAAAATAATCCATATTTTATTCAATTCATATTTTATCTAATTTATTATCCATATTTATAGGGATTGATTGAAATTCAATCTATTTTAACTCAATTCATTTTTAATTCACCAAATTCACTTCAGTCCGTTTATTTGCCACCACTATCAATATCTAGGTAGCTTGGCAACAAACATGCGTAAATGATAAGCTAAGGAAACAAATGTCGGGTAATCAACACCAGAATAAGATATGAACACAGTCAAATGCATATCAAACATGTGTCATCAATTGTCCAAGCTCCAACAAGAGTTTTTTATTTTTTTTGACAAACTGTTTGACAAGACATGATGTCCTGTTATTAAAAGTGTTTGTATTTGTTATCTAACCAGCTATATAAACAGGATATTTAAAATTACCATCAGAAGAAACATTTTTTTACTCATTATCTTTAGAAAAGCAATCTGTACAAGAGCAAAGGGTGATATCCTGCAACAATTATAGGGGTATTAAGCTATTGAGTCACACCTCGAAAGCTAGGGAAAGGGTGGTGGAGATGAGGGTGATTAGGGATGTGTCCATTTTTGGGAACCAGGTTTGATTCATGTCAGGATGTTTGACAACTGAAGGCATTCACCTTGTCAGGAGACTGATGGAGAAATATAGGCAGAGGTAAAGAGATTTGCATATGGTGTTCATTCATCATGAAAAGTCCTACGATAAAGTCCTGAGAGAAGTCCTTTGACGATGTTTGGAGTCTAAAGATGTACTGGTGGCTTATATTAGGGTGATAAAAGACATATATGTTAGATCCAAGACTCGGGTAAGAATTATGGGAGGAGACTCAGAGCAGTCAACACTAAGTCCTTTCTATTTGCCTTGGTGATGGATAAATTTACGCGACATATTCAGGTTGAAGTTCCTCGGAGTATTTTCTGGTGACATTATTTTGATTGAGGAGACTCGCAGAGGAGTCAACAATAGATTGGAGGCATGGAGAAAGAATCTAGAGTCTAAAGGGTTCGGGTTGAGTAGGACCAAGACTCAGTATTTGGATTGGAGTGTAAAATTAGTGATGAGACGCTTGAGACAGATGTGGAAGTGAGACTTGATACTCAAGTAATCTCCAAGAGAGAAGTATTTGGAGAGTTGATTAGGCAGGATATGACGCATCCGCAACTTACCGAGGACATGACTTTAGATAGAAGGGTATGGAGGTCGTGGATAAGAGTAGAATGTTAGTATGTAGTATAGAAGTGGTCTTATTACTAGCCTATTTCAGTCTTTGGCTGGGTGGAGCTCTGTGTCAGTCGTAGTATTAGCATATTTATGTAGTTTTTGTTTTTGAGCTGCACCTTGTTGTTAGTGTTATAATCCTTGCATATGTTCCGCACTACTTTACTATTAGTTGTCGTGTTTTTCTTTTAATTAGTGCTTTGATTTGCTTGAGTGTAGAGCCTTTCAAAATAGCATGTCTACCTCAAAAGAGGTAATGGTAAGGCTTGCATATACTTTAGCCTCCCCAAACCCCATTTTGTGGGATTTCAGTGGGTTTGTTGTTGTTGTAATATTCAAGATAAGAATCTCAAGCAATACCTAGGTAAAATCTTTCAGCAAATGCGATGCCACTGCTGTTGATCATCACCTGTTGATATTTAAACATTACGTGAGTATAAACAGTGCAATAATAAAGGCAATGGAGGAGGAGATCAATATAATAATTTGAAATCGCTTAGGCTTAATTGAAAATATGTTGAACTGCAAAAATAACCTTATTGATAGGAGCAAGGTCTAGAATTTCTTTCACTGAGGACACCAACCCATGGAAGTTAGGCTTTGGAATCCTCAACCCAAAATCAAGATAGACCTGTAAAGGAGACAAACAAAACTATAAGCTTGTTAATATATATGTGAAAAACTCTCCAATGTGACATGTTGATAGAAAAGAACATACTTGAGGGTAGACGGAAGCAAGATATGAAGCTTCCTTTAAGAAAGGGAATGATGCATGTAAAAGCACTAAACGATTCTTAGTGAATCTCGTATCCTCAAGAAGATTGCAAAGATTAAGGGGATTCCCTGGCCTGAGATCCAAATCCTTCTCCTCTAAACTGTAATGAAAAATGTAGTCTTCAAGGACTGGGAATAAAAATAACCAAACAACATGTAATCAGAAAGATAGTCCTTTTTTCACCTTGTATCTATCTGCATTGGCAAGTTAAAATTTTGAGCCACCTCCAATGCATGCATAAAGATATAATCACTAAAGCTCTTGTTTGAGATTCTGACTGGCTTCCTGGCTGGAAATACAGAATCTATAATCAGAATTACTTGACAGTCATATCTCATATGCATTTGAACCCCAAATCCTGTAAGACTCACCACTTAAAATGTCATTCAGGCCCTCCTCAGCCTCCTTTTGTGTGACTTTTGTATTAATTGCAAGGCCACTACGATGTGCAATAATACTTTTAAAGGCAACAACTTTATCACCTTCTGTGTGCAACACTAAGGAACAACTTTCGGCATTTTAACTCATTATAAATCAAAAGAAACATATATAGACTAAAACTTTGAAGGATATGACTTCAGTTCCTTAGTGAAAGTCTCCATAAATGAACTCAGTGTCCACAACTTTCCATCTGAACCCTGCAATCGAATATGAGAGGAGAAATATATTAATAAATTTAAGAAAGTAGATATAACAATGAGAAAAATATACTAGAGCTATGAATGCTGAAAGAATGAGCTTTTCACTTATATGCCAATGATTCATAAGGATTAGATGTAAATGTCCCATAATAATTGAAATTATAGCCATATAATCTGGGGATAAGCCCTAATTATTACAGGGAAGTAGAAGTAGGACACAAAAGAGAGATAACAAAACATATTCATTCAATGTTACGAAACAAAAATATAATCAGCTTTATACACATGGTCTGAATAAGTGAGCAATTAGTTAATGTTAACTAGCTTATACAGTTGCTACTCGTAAACAGGGGAAAGTACCGAACCATCCTTTTATGTTACACCTTTCTCTTCCCTCACCGTCGAGCTAGGAACTTTAAAAATGTATAGAATTCCTAGTCTGGAACTAAGGTATTCATGTTGAGCAATGTTGAGGACTTATATTAAAATGTCAGCTGGTTAATTTTTTAAGGGATTTATTTCATTGTCACCAGTCCTTGCACAGAATTTTTCCTCGATATTAGAGAACCTCCAAACGTAACTAATTACCCTGATACAAACTTGCTGGTGATAGGACAGGCAGTCCAATCAACATATATATGATGTAGTGTATCTCGTTTACTATATAAAATCTTTCATTACCTTCTCAAGGATATTTTCAGCAACATGCTCAACTTGTAGTATTCTACCAACTGTTGGTACCAGTCTTTCATGCCATTTGATGTCAAGTTTTTTGTCCAATTTAATTCCATCGTCAATAAGTAAGATAACAATTCTTGCTGCTTTAAAGCAAACTGCAGCACTCGCCTCCAACCCTAAGCATCGACGAGATTCCTCAACAGCATCCAAGGATAAGCTTGAGCCATACAGTTCACAAATTTCATTTAGATTTACCTGGAAGATACAATTAGGTACTACTGTAAGAAGAATGACAAAGAGGAAAATGATAATGTGTAAGAACTGATCCATGATTTTGACAAGATAACATTAATAAGTAAATAGTATAAATGAGAAGAACAGTAAGTAAGATGTGTGGAGGAAACTTTTGTTTTTGTTTTATCTCTATGTCATGAGGAAAAGTACAACATACATGCCAAGACTCATATCACATTTACATAATGGAAACCCACAATAAGGAAATAATTGTTGCCTGAAAAATCAAAGAGTCATGTTCGATACTCATCCCGAGAGGAACACATGAAAAAAATGTTTTTTTAAAACAAAATGTGAAATATTACCATACCAACCAAATAGGTACAAGCTAAGGAGCCTCTAGTGTTCTCGGCCACCTTCTAAGAAGGGTAGCTCAAACCACTAGATCTCAGGAAACCAACATCTAATTACATAAGTTTTAATATCAACTCCTGAAATCTATTTGCTTTCTTTGTGCAAGGCAACATGTATATTGTTTCATGTATTTCCTTCTATATTTGTGTAATAATAAGCTCAGGTTATACACTTATTGACTTAAATTTTTTGTTATTCGTTGAATGTCATGTGTAGTAGATCATTGCCCCTCATTCAAATGCTACTATCTCCTTTTGGAACTCATGTTTCCACCTTCTTGTCTTGATCAATAGGAGTGTTACACTGACACACTCCTATGCAATGTATTGTTATCCCTAGCTAGCTACTCAATCTGTTATCAACTGCTGATGACCATCCACATTTTGCAAAAATGTGCAGTTGTGTCTCTTCCTAGTCCTCATCACATAGGCAACATTTATTAGTATCATTGGGAATATTCAGCCTTACTAACCTCTCCTTCATACGTAGTTTTTGTTGGTAGGCCAGCCAAACTATTAATCCTTTGTTTGGAAAGCAATACTGAGCTCCATATTAAGTCAGCGTCCTGCAGTCTAGGCATGGTGACTGGTGTCCTCAACATTATGTGATTAAAGTCTTGGTTTCTATGTTGTGCTAATTTTCCTTTTATATAGGCTTAGTATTTCTGTTTTAAGAGCACTTTGCTTCTTATTTTGCTAACCAACATGCTTTTATATTGTGTCACTTGTAGCAACGTATCACCTGTTATCTTACATTCCAGGATGGTGAGTTGGTTTAGCCTAGGCAACTCTCTCATTCCCACAATATTTTTGGAAGATGGATAAAGTGCACTATAGATGTTAGAAAGAAATTCATTGCTCCCTTAGTTGCTATAGGTTAGTGTTGCTTTTCTTTTAAATCCTCATTTGTTTGCACTTTATAGAGCTCTGAATCTGAATGATATAGACCTTAGGCCATTAAATGCATTTGTCTTAATCACTTATTTAGTCTGAATAGGGTCGACTTCATATGTTCTTTAAGAGTAAGAGGTCTGAGTCAAAGTACACATCTGAATAATTAAGATATCTAGATTTGAACACTAGATGATTAAAGACAATTTATTTTTCAACATTTGAATCTGAATAATTTATTTACTTATAAACATAATAATTATACGATTTGAATAATAAATAATTATTCAATAAAACAAAATTATTGTTTAATTAAAATAACAAAAAATTTATGTTTGCTAGTAATGGTTGCTTATAATCCAGAGAGATATATTTGTTAGCAGGAGAATAAGTGTGATTGGGAGTGGTTGTCGAGAGATTGGTCTTTTGGCAGATCGATTATGGGGGCGGAGTTTGATATGTTTGTGTTATCTCCTGTATTCAAATTAGCAAATCAGAAACAATAAAAGATAAAAAGAAAAAACAAAGAACTATCCGAGTCCACAGAACTCACTGTGTGTCCTTAAGAAATTTAATCCCCTCAAGTATCTGAGGTTGCAAATTAATCCCTTCCAAGATAAAACAGATTAACCATTAAAGAAGTAGCGGTACCTCAAACTTCGATAATTTCAACGAACTCAAAATGACAGCAACGAATCACACACACAGACATGATTGAGCAATTTTATTTTGTAAGAAATGTATGCAGAAGAAGGGAAGAATTAGATGCAGAAAAATGAGAGAAATCATCTCTATTTATAGCCAACAAAGGGTAAAGGTCACAACTCTTAGGAAAGAAGACAACCTTTCAGAAAGGTCACAACACTTTGGAAAAGACACAACCTTTCAAACGGTCACAATCCTTTAGAAAAGACACAACATTTCATAAAGATCACAACCCTTCGGCATAGTCACAACCCTCCAGGAGAGTCACAACCCTTCATTTCCTATTCACACCTTTAAAACCCAACAATCCCCCACATGAATAGGGAATGGCTATTGTTAAAACATATGCATGAAAAACTGTGTGATTCGTAAGTAAGGATTGATTACATCTGGATAAGTGGGTTTCCCTTTGAACATTCCATAGTGAGCATATATCGGATATACTCGGTCAATCGGTAGATTTGATATCTTTGAATCGTCGAGCTTAGGTGTATACCTAGACAACATAAGCCACACAATCAACCCTTAAACTGTTTTTGGTTCTCATTGTTTTGTTCGTTTCAACCATGAACACGTCTTGGTTTATAAGTGAGTAGAGAACTGGCTTTACTGGATTCTCCTTGAAGAGGCTTACACTTCACACTTACATAGGTGATTTCTAAATGTGTTATCTCATAGATACACTATTTGATATACCATGTATCAAACTTTGAAACCATTAAAAAGTCCTAATGCCTTTATCCTTATTATTGAACATTGTCTTATCATGAGACTGGACCATAAAAAAATATTTTGACAATGTTGAACCGTCATCAATGACTTTGTTTGATCTCCTTGAACCTAGATCTTGGGATCTCTAGTCTTCTAGGTAGAGTTACCGCCACAATGACTTGTCCTCGGCCATAGTCACATTCCCTTTGATAATCTATCAAATCCCTCTCTAGTTAGGCCTTTTGTAAGTGGATCTGATATATTACCCTTTCACTTTACATAGTTAATTATGATAATTCCACTAGAGAGTAGTTCTCTAACGATATTATGTCTACGTCACATATGGCAAGACTTTCCGTTATACATCATGCTCCATGCCCAACCTATTGCAAATTAACTCTTACAGTGTATGCATACTGGAGCTAAAGGTTTGGACCAAAAATCTTTCAAGAAATTTCGAAGTCATTCAACTTCTTCACCGGCCTTATCTGGAGTGAAAAGCTCAGATTTCATAGTAGAGCGAGCGATACATTTCTGTTTGGAAGATTTCCAAGAGATTGCTCCTCCATAAAGAGTAAATACATATCCACTTGTGGATTTTACTTCATTTGACCAGGTGATTCAATTTGCATCACTATATTCTTCCAATATTGTTGAATATTAGTTATAATGCAAAACAATAGTTTTTAAGTATGTTTTAAATACTCCAAAACTGTTTTCATTGTCATCCAATGAGTTTAATTGAGATTACTTGTGAACCTACTCAGTTTACTAATAGCACATGATATATATGATCGTGTACACTTCATGATATATATCATACTTCTCAATACTCTAGCATAATTCAATTGTGAGTCACTTTTGCCTTCATTCTTTTGAAGTATAAAGCTCACATTTATTGAAGCTTTGACAATATTGAAATCCAAATACTTAAATTTGTCAAGTACCTTTTCAATCACATCAGTAACTTCAATGTCTTTCATATCGAATTTACTTTCTAGCATATGCTTAGTAACATTTATGTCCGAAATGTCTCTTTTGATGATCAACATGTCATCAACATAAAAACAAACAATAACCTTGTAATTTGGAGTGTCTTTAATGTAAAAACATTATCACATTCATTAATCTTGAATTCATTTGCCAACATAGTTTGGTCAAACTTTGCATGTCATTATTTGGGTGCTTGTTTTTAGTTCATAAAGTGACTTAACAAGTTTACAGACTTTCTTTTCTTTACCAGGAACCACAAAGCCCTCGGGTTATTCCATGTAAATTTCTTCCTCCAATTATCCTTTTTTTTTATAAAAAAAAATTCACATCCATTTTGACAAATTTAAAGGTCATATACCGCAACTAACGCAATTAACATATGAATTAATGTAATTCTAGTTAGTGGCTATTATGTGTCAAAATAATCAAGACTTTCTTATTGTCAAAAGCCTATGACAACAAGTCTTGCTTTGTATTTGTCAATAGTTTCATCAACTTTTTTTCCTTCTGTAGATCCACTTTGAACCCAAAAGTTTATTTCCTGGAGGAGATCAACCAACTCTCAAATACGGTTGCTCAAGATTGAATCTATCTTACTATTGACAGTCTCTTTCCAGAGGATATAGCTTCTTCAAATTTATGAGACTCATTTCAAGAAGAAATGTTACAAAATCATAACTCAAAGGAAGTAATTTGTTCATTGATATTTACTACGCCTCTGAATCTCTTTATTAAGTACATCCTCCTTTTGTTCTTTTCCAAGGTCGTTTAGACCCTTCACTTGACTATCCGACGATTCGGACTTATGAACCATAAATTGACATGCTTTACTATTTGTAGCATATCCAACGATCATACAATCCATAGTCTTAGGTCCTATTTTGATCCGTTTCAGAATAGTTCCCTCATTTCCATATCTCATATGGAATATACTGTATTGGAAATTGTTCTTGTATTGCTTGTATATACTTTTACAGACGACAAACAATTCTCTATCAGGATACAACAAAGCCGGAACAAACAAAACTTTTTGTTGCTCCCTTTCTAAACAAACAAATGTTTTTTATTTGTTGCTCCCTTTACTAACAAACAAAACTTTGTCAAATACAGACATTGTCTTAGAGTCAGCACCTTGCTACAGAGGACCTTTACATAACATTCAATTTGTTATAGAATTACCCATGACCATAGTCTCTTCGGTCCAATAAGGGCAATATGACCCAATGTTTGTTTTACAACACAAACATAACAGATCACTTTTCATCAATGTTCATGTCTATACAGAGAGACATATCTTTTCATGAAAAATCACAATATTTTAAATGACACTTTTTCATCAAAGAATACAATTCTTTTGAACGAGTAATATAATTTTGTGGATTTATACTAGTCATATCATATAATAGTAAAGAGAGACTCAACGACCAAAATAGCAAATATACTCTAAAAATTTTGTGGGTCTAACATAATACAAGAATGTCATTAAATTTCATATCTTGTTTAGAATTTAGAATTTGTTAAATTTGTTAAATTTGTTTAAATTTGTTAAATTTGTTAAATTTGTTTAAGTGTGGGAAAAAGTGAGTTTCTGTCCAACTTTGAGCATTCATAACTCCTAGCTCAGGATGATTTAGGAGTAGTACCAGTTATGTTTGCGAAGTTCGTGGAATGATCTTTCCAACGCCACCGAGTTTTCTTGATTTCGAGTTTGTATGAGGGAGTTATGCCCTTTGGAAGTTGGGCAGTTGGCAGAGAAATCCGTCCGGAAATTTTAAGGGTATTTTGGTCTTTTCGCTAATCAATTCGTTTGGTTATATTTAAGTGTTGGACTGATTTTTAGATCAGTTTGTCCCATTTTTAAAAGAGTGAGAATGAGGGTTTTGAGTGAAGAGGAGAAGAGAAGAAAGAGAAGATCAAGCAAGGATTTTTCGTCAAGATCGTCGTAGATATCGTCGGGGGTGATCCTTATTAGGTATGTGAGTTCATAGTGATGGGTTGATTCTTTCCCCCACACACCAAACTCGTTTATTATTGAGAAAAGATTGGTTGTGTTTTTGAGTTGAATCTCTTGTATGTTGAGGGATTTTATGATCCTTAGTGTTGAGGTTGGTCCTTTCCCCCACACTCACAAATTCGTTTTATTTTCAAGAAAAGATTGGTTGTGTTGTTGAAGTTTTTGGTTGAGTTGTTGATTGTGGTGTTGAAGTTCCCTGTTGATTTGGACATGATTTGGTTTTGATTTTGCTGCTGGAACCTTTGAGGTTGAGAGGGTTTAGAGTTGGAAAGAAACAAAGGAAAAAAAGTCGAACTTTTTGGGGAAAAGGGTTGGGCTGTCGCGCCAGCCAGCACACCTAAAAAAGGGACGTTGAACTTTCCCCTTGGGGCAGAGAGCCTGGCAGAACGCCCAGCAGGCCCCTTTGAAGTTTGAGGGCTGGCGCTCCGCACCTCTTAGAGCGCCAAGGACGCCAATTCTTCCCGTTACCTTCATTCCCCACTTTTTCATACATGTTCCTTGGTAAAGTACCTATGTTTTATAGTTGTTTCCAATACTTTAAGGTACATCTTAACATCCCAAA
>JAJOOB010016054.1:0-36651 GCA_029582485.1 Solanum tarapatanum
CTTAGAAGAACTTAGGAATGACTTCAATGAATTCTCTCTAGTTCTTTTTGGAACACAAGGTGCTACATCTAGTGACCTTAACACTTAGGAAAAATTTAAATTCCTTGGTAAAAGTTACTGACTATGAAGGATGGTTCAAGTCTTAGCTCAAAATTTTTCAATGTTACAAATAGAAGCTTCATAGTTAGATAGAGTTGAGAAGTCTTTGAGTATTTTCTTTTCCTTGAGATGTTTTTGCAAACTATTATACTTGTGTTGTTTAGTATTTTAAGACATTTTGAGTTGATTTTTTACTTTGAGTTTAAATGTTCAAAATTTTTGTTTTAAAGCCTTTTATCGCTTTAGTAAGTCTTACGCTAAGTAGTCATCCAGGCCAAGGGTTCACTTGTGGACCAGGAATGGTTTTTGAGTGTATGCCATATCCAGGGTGTAGGCTCGAGGCATCACACCGCCATAACCTACAACTTTCTATACAACCATGCTACTCACCATATGGTAGTAAACCATGACTTTAGATGGCTACAAGTTTTCATTTCCAAACATAATATGTTTAACCAGCGATCCTTATCATATAGGTGCATCTCAATAACAATCCATCAAGAACTCTTATTACCATCATTCCCACTAGCCTTTGCAATCACCAAAAAGTCAACCTTATCATCGACATGACACCTCAAACTAGTATTACCAATCCAAAGGACTAACCCAATTTTATACGTACTTTCTTACTAAAATGCTCAATTGCCTTCACACAAGTATACTTGTTGAGACTTCCTTTACCCTGAAACTTTTCATTTCAGTATCAATCCTCTCCTTTGGAGCTTATGATGAAATCACCCATTCTCATTTAAAATCCTCTGAATATTCATCACAACCTAAACGCGTTAATACCGTATCAAAGATCCACCACGAATTTATTTCTTAAAAACAACGCTTAACCTAAGCTTCCGTAGTAACAACCTAGTTGGTTTCTCTAATGTGAACGGAACAATGAGTCTCATTATACGAGCAGGTGATACGGCTGATAACTGCTAAAGTAGTTAGTAGTCACATTTGACAATCGACATATCTATTTTTATATACCATTAGTGCCACATCGTACGAGTCCATTAGATCCACCACTAGAGCACATTATACCACCGAGAAGATCATATCCAAATGGCCCATACATTTCTACCCATTGAGTAGCTGCAAAACATTACCAACTCCATTTGGTCTCTAGCCCAAAGCGATATGCATTCTTTCATAGATCAGGTCGATATCTAAAGTAACACACTCCATGACTATAACCAAGTAACATCAGCTCAATTTTAGTAGTCGTATCCTTGACCTTTTAGATATACATCAAATCTATGGACCATGTAGGGATTATGACTTCCGTTAACACAGCATCATTCTCAATTCCATTGTTTCAAGAGTAGAACAAAATCAACTCATCTTGCTTGTTTTTTATGAATTTGTTCTACTCTAGAAACAATGACACTGAGACTTGTATTTCCTTTCAAATATGTTGTTATACATTAGAAGTTTGTACACGTGACAATTAGGTATTGGGGTAAAGGTTATGTTGGTCATGTTTTCTGCATTATTATTATGTGCTAGACTTTCATTCTTGTTTGACTTCTGCATTTAATGTATATTTTGGGTTATAGGCTAACTTGCCTTGGTGGGATAAAGCAAGTGGCATCATGTTCATTTTTAGGTCATGACAGAAGCATATATAAGTTCACTAGTGTTTGCAATATAACTGAAACCATATAATCTAACATTTTTTTTAAAATAAAATGATCAATTTTCTAAAAATAAATTTTCAGATTGAAATACAAGAGATCATAAGTTACGAAACAAAAATCATCATAATAGGCATCAATCATGAAAATTCTCCTTTATCGATATCTCCTCACTCACATAAAGAAATTAAACTAATTAACAAAACGGAAAGTAAAAATAATTGATTATAAGATAACTTTTATTTTGCATCTTCGAAAGAAATTTTTAAATCCCTCCAGCCAACTCACTTCAATTGTTACCTTGAGTATTTCCTGAAAAATAAATAGACAAAAAAAAATTATCAAAAAAAATAATGATATATATATCAAAGTGAAATATAAATGAATATTTGCTTACCAAAATTTGGATTCGACTCCAGAAGGCGCAAGAAAGGATCAATTGGTTGACCATTTTCAGCATTTCTTGGATCATATGGATTACTACAAATTGATTTGTATAATCAATTTTGCAATTTAATGCATTAAATTAAAATATATAATTTAAAAATTTGTACAACTAACAAATTAATACAAAAAATACTAATATATAAAGTGAATAAAAAAATATATGATTACATTATTTGTGGTTCTCTTGCTACGTTAGTACCCACTGGAGCATTTGAAAATCGATGATTTATATCCAGATTTTCATTTTCAATGGCTTCTATCTGCATTCATTTTTTATAAAATAATATAAGAATAAGGGGTCGTTTGGTAGAGTGTATAAGAATAATGCTAAATATGATGTATTAGTAATGCAAGCATTAGTAATGCTTGCATTAGTTATGCTTGCATTATTTCTTATACATTGTTTGGTTTGATATATTGGAAATAGCAAGCCTTGTATAAAGACTATTAAAAAATATTTGTTTACAAAAATACCCCCACATTATTATTATTATTATTATTATTATTATTATTATTATTATTATTATTATTATTATTATTATTATTATTATTATTATTATTATTAGGCTTAGAGGGTAGTTTTGTCATTAGTTAATCTAATGCATGCATTAAAACCACTGCATTGCTAATACCTAGAAATCCATGGTATTAGCAATACACACCTTAATACACAGTAGAGTGTATAACTAATGCAAGCATTAGTTATACATAGGTTGGAAAAGAGTACCAAACAAGGTACTAGTAATACACAATGCTAATGCATGCGTTATTTTTCCTAATACACTCTACCAAACGACCCCTAATAGAAATATGTTACGATGTATTATTGAACAGTTACATATACTAAAATTTTCACACTAAGATAATTATTTTTAAAAGAAATTTGCGTAAATTTTAATTTATGAAAATATTAATATAAATTAGAGATTAGATATATACTCCTGAATGCGAAGAGGATCCACGAGATGATCCTGACATTCTTCCTCGTCTGTAGTTTGCCTGCATTTATTTAACATGAAAATTTAAGTTCCCTAATAGTGCTAACAGATGTTTGAAGGTACTTTTGTCATTTCAGGTTCTTGGTATGATTTGGCTTAACAAAAAATTATCTAAAATATTTTGTATACCCTTGAATCACGAGCTCTTCAAGTTGGAATTGCTGAAGAAATGATTCCTTCGTTAGAGTTGATATTATAACTCTGTGAA
This sequence comes from Solanum tarapatanum, assembly GCA_029582485.1. Taxonomy (NCBI): domain Eukaryota; kingdom Viridiplantae; phylum Streptophyta; class Magnoliopsida; order Solanales; family Solanaceae; genus Solanum; species Solanum tarapatanum. The sequence continues at coordinate 3,384 of JAJOOB010016054.1, forward strand.
TAAAGAAACAAGAAAAAACAACAAATATATGAAATTTTAATGTTGAATTAACATTACTAATTAAAATAAATAATCTTATTTTCCTTTTTAATTACTTAAATGTAAAATTAATAAATTAAAAACTTTTTTTCTTCTAAGTTGCCTTTCTCAAATTTACTTATTTAGCTAATTTAAATCAAAAGAATAATAAGATTCCACTACAATAAAATTCCTCTAGAGGTAAATTCTGGCCCATATTAAATGAGGGTTCAGGAACAGAGTTAAACATAGCCCTGGCATAAAATTAAATATTTTATAGAAAATGAAATGATATATAAATAAAATAAAATTAAAAAAAATATGCATTGAATATTCATAGAAGTTGAGGCTAGATTATTATTATATATTAAATAAATACCTTGCGGCAGGATATATGTTATGTTGATTTATCATAGGTTGGTTTGATGGGACTTGAACATATGATTGTTGAATTTGACTATATTCATGTGTTTGTTGGATGCTGGAAAAAAGAAAGAAGAAAAACGATATAAATAAATCACTAATCATACAATATTTAGCTAGCGTAGATTATTATATGTTAAATAAATACCTTGGGGCATGATACATGTTATATTGATTCATCACAGGTTGATTTGATGGGACTTGAACATACGATTGTTGATATTGACTATATTCATTTGCTTGTTGAAAGCTGGATAAAACAAAGAAGAAAAAAGATAAAATAAATCACTAAGCATACAATATTTAATTTAATTTTTTTAATTAAAAATATTCAGATCAATTTATTATGTAAATACTGGATAATGTAGTCATTTAAATTTTAGACAACGGTTATGCAAGTGTATTGGTAATTTGAAAACTGTAATATATATTAGTAATACATAAATTAGTATTGTAAAGATATTTTATATTGAATGATTAATTTAGTATAAAGTAGTGTAATGTACAATTTAAAGTATGTGTTTGTTCCTTAAATAAAATATAAAAAAGTTATTTACTATTATTAGGGTGTTATTTTTTTTTAAAGAAAATTAATTAATGTATTGCTAATATTTTTATATTTATTCCACATTTTACCGTACGTAAAATTATACATAGATTTTTTATAACTTAGGCAAGTGTTATTTATCTAGTAAATAAAAACTAACAACCAAATATTGGATAATTTAATATTGAATTTTAAACAAAATTATTTTTCTCCAATTTCAAACAAAACATGATATAAATGACTAGTGATTTTATGTAGAGATTAAATCTCATTTAATCTACATATGGTCTTTTGATTTGGGGAATAAAAGATAATAATTTCAAAAAAAAAAAAACTAAATTGTTTTATCTTTGTTTGATTGCATTTTTTATTTTGAAATTGACGATTCTAAAATAATTATATCATAATAGTGAAATTATTTTTATATCATCTTCAAGTTAACATCATAATGACAAAGATACCCCTTTGGAACTCTTTTTTCAAAGTCCTTAAGAATATAAGGATAAAAACTAACAACGGTAATGAATTCAGTAAATATAATAAAAAAAAAGTACATGGGCAGCATATAATCCTGATAAACAAAAGCTTGAAAAGTCTGCTCATCCTGATTTTGTAAAGGATTATTGTTTTGAGACCTAAAGTCATACAACATATAACAGAGTATTTAGATCTCAAAAAATAAAATAATTAATGTAAAAAGAAAAATTACATTATAAAAAAAATTATGTTGAAACAAGAAAAATCTCCTTACAAATCTTACAATTGGGTATAACAGATTTAAGAGCTAGACATGAATCTTATTTATAATTTGTGCATAGTATAAATTCTATCGTATTTATTAATATTGTCTTATATTTTACCAGATTTAGTGAAAAGTTATATAAATGAAATTGATGAAATTAAATATACATAGTTTAAAATTCAAGACTTATTTTCAAAATACATTAATCATCTGATATTAACATATAACTATTTATTAACAAGATTAATGTTAACATCCAAAATAATTTTCAACACACAATTATTAATATGTTAAATCAATTAAATCGAACATATTTAAATTAAAGTGGCAAAAAAGACAATTCAATTAATTAATCTTGGTACAAGAAATAACTTCTCATCAAATAGTTCCTCTATTGTCTAGCATTAAATTTTAAAATAAATAACATTAATAATGATAAAAATAATAATAATAAAAACTAATAAAATAATAATAATAATATTAATAATAACAATAAGAATAATGAATACAATTTTTTTGACTAGAGGATCTTAATAGAATTTTGTATATTTGAAATCAAACTATTAAATTTCAAAGAGTAATTTGTAAAAGAATATGGAGATATACAATTTATCAATATGGGGCTTTAGGATATTCCGATATCTTGTTTATGAACAATGATTTGCTCATTTGAAAAGATTGTATAAGAATTACATAAATTTTGATAGTTTTCATAACTTGTGATTTTTTCTTTTTATGAAAAACATACAACTTAAAAAATTCAAATCACAAAACTTCAACTTAATATAACTTCATATCAATCTTATTTCATATCACATAAAGCATCCTCTAAAAGTGACAACAACAAAAATTAGTTGAATTCTAATGAATAAACTTTGATTCTAACTCAACCCGGCTCAAAGGGATAGAATCTTTCAAATTATTTAAGGAAGTTCAAAACTCCTTCATTGATCGATGTGAGATTCTTTTTTTTATCACCCTGACGCACACTGATAGCATATAATTGGTAAAAATATTCCACATATGACATAATTAAGGAAAAACATTATTTTTTTAAAAAAAAGTTACACAAAAATTATGTCACCTAAAATGTCAAAAAAGAACAACAAAAAATTGAAACTAATAAATGGAGATTAAAGTAAATCTTACCTGACACAAATTTTGATATGTGTTAGCAAACTCCAATACTCCTCCTGAAAAGTAAATAAAAAATAAAATAAATGGTGAAATATAATAGATGAACTAATTACAAATAGAAGTTATAACATTAAATTAGTTCATCAACACCTTAAAATAATAGAATAAAAAAGTGTTCCATTTATTCAGTTTGGTGAAACTGATGAAGTTTTGATTTTATCAGAGAGAAGTAAAGGTGTTTAGATTTTTCTTTTTCTTTGGATGATACCATAAAAAGTTCAATATATACTATATTCTTAAACATATCTATGCATTTCTAGACTAAATGAAAAGAAAACACTAACTTCCTTAATTAAAATCTGATTGAGATAATTGCAGTAGATCCTTTAACCTCGAAGCTATTATTTATAGAAAAAATTTCCTTTGCAACAACAAAAAAAAAGAATTAGGTGTGAAAAAAGAGAAGAAATGATTACTCTTATAAAATTGTGTAACAGTTAAATAATATGGCAAGATGAGATTAAACACATAAAAATTAAAGTAGAAAATCTAGTAAGTAATTAAAATGATAAGTACTTATATTCCTTTTGATAATTACACGAAATTAATTAAGTACAACATTGATATTTTACATACACATTTATGTTATAACATAATTAAATTATACGTATTTTAATTTTTATTTTTGAATATTAAGGCAAATTGATTAATTCAACGTATACATTATGGGTAAATATCTACCTTTCTTAAATGCACATTCTATTTCTATTCAAGTACAATATGGATTAATGAATGAAATTATTAAAAAAAAATAAAAAAAAATTGAAAATAAAAATATTAAAGCAATATTTTTTAGCATATGTTCTATTCAACAATAACAATAAAAAGAAAATTTTAGTATCATTCAAATTTGAACAAATACAATCATTTGCCTACTAATCACAGTGCTTGTCATCTCACGTGAGTGATAATTCCCTTATTAGTAAAAACAAATTTAAGATAAAATTATCATTTCCTATTAATGGTAATTATTATGAATTAAGATAAAATTAAATATTATTTTGTGTGAAGACATCACAAGTTACTTGCTTGAATGGAATCTTAATATACTTATGTTTGAATATTGTTTTGTGTGAATACATCACAAGTTACTTACTTGAATGGAATCTTAATACACTTAGGTTTGAACATAGTTTTGTGTGAAGATATCACAAGTTACATGTTTGAAGGAAATCTTAAAATACTTAAGTTATTTCATTTTTGTTTAGTTAATTATGAATTACAACTCTTGTTTTCTAATTCACGAGTTTGTGATGAAATTGTGACTAATGCTAAAATAGTAATACATATTAAAGAAATAAAAAAAATCATGAAAATTTAGGGTTTTATATTTTATCATTTAGGATGTGTTTGGTACGAACAAAAATATTTTTTTTGGATATTTATATCCAAAATTAGTAAATATCTATCCTTCTCGATATTTATACCAAATTTATTTATTAAGTGTAAAAACTAGTATTTTTCATGTGTGTATATATATATTAATTTTCAATTGTTAAGATTAAATTGGTTAATCCAACAAAGAAGCATAACTAATATTGTGTTACCATAAATAAATGTGGTGTAGAGGATGGAGTTGTTCGTTTTAACCAGAGATCTTGAGTTCGAGTCATAATAAGAAAAATTCTTGATAGATAGTGTTCCCCTCCAAACGAGATTCTACGCAGTACAAATTTAAATTAGTCAAACTTCAATATAAACACCAAATATCAAATAGAAAATAAAATATAAAATATTATTGCAATTTTGGTTTATGAAAATACCGTGTGTTTAAGACACGACAACACCAAAAATTACAAAATAGCATCATAATTAACTTACACAAAAGGTACTGTAGTAATTATGAAGCTTTGTTTTTTTTATTTAAATTTGTGCCAGTTTCCTTCATCATTGCTTTCGTCGGATTTATTCCTTTATTTTTGTCAGTTACTTTTTATTTTGTCACAAATTTTTCGTGAACTTAGGCGAGAATAACTACATGAGGGTCATTAATCCAGTCCCAAATAGAAAAGTGGACCCTACATGTCAGTTATATTTTTTGATTGATACTTTTAAAAAAATATTTCTTTCTTCATCCCTAAAATTTATACCACATTCAAAATTGGTCTCTCTTTTTTTTTTTACCAACTTCATCACAGTCATAAAATATTGATGATTTGAGTAATTTAGAGCCAATTTTTCTTTTTCATGTTTGAGCCCCTTTTGTTATCTTTGTGTCTATTGTATAGTAGTTTTGAAACTATTTAGATTGATTTATTTTAAGTGTTTTTAAATTAAAATGATGTTTAAGCATAGGAATTTGAGTAAAGTTATAATTGTTTATAACTATTGATAATTTAAAATTATAAAAATAAGTCTAAAAGTCATAAGATGAAATTTCTAACTTAACATTTATATTTATGTTGAATAGACGAATTTAAAAGTGATAGAAATTATTATGTTCATAACAATTATAGGTGGAACACTAAGTATCTCTTATATACAAAAAATCTTAATTTTATTTTTTAAAGGAGAAATTAGTAGAAAATATATCGAAAAGTCACAAAAGCATGAAAAGATATTTTGGTTATTACAAGAAACAAAACGAATCAAAATAATGGAATATAGTTAAAAAAGAACTAACATTACCTATGGGATTGATTATGAAAATTATTTTGGTGGTTACTATTAAATTCTGTAAAATACAATTTTTTCAAAAAGTTATGCATTCAGAGCGGGTTGAAAATAAAATATTTTCTTTATGGGACAAATTAGAATCTTCATTGATTTATGCAGATTTGCCTCGCATTTTTTTTCTTCCATATAATAATGGGAGCTATGAATACCCATGGATCCTGCAAGAAAAATCATAATCGTTTTATTTGCACTCCCTAGCTATATTCTTTGCACGCTTTCTCACGACTTCAACATTTTTAGTTGATATTACAAAAACAATAACATATTAAGTGAAATTCTATTAGGTGGAATTTGGAGACGGTAGAATGAATGCGGACCTTACCACTATCTCGTGGAGATAGAGATGATGTTTCCAAAAACCTTCAACTAAAGTAAAGAAAGGAAAAACAATAAATAAAACATAAAAATAAATAAGAAAAGCAATGTAAAATCTACAAGAAAGCCTAGAGCATATTAGTGTGATAATTGAAACACAATACACAACATATGGCGAGGCCTACTAGGGTACAAATAGTACTATGATAGGAAATAACAAGCCTAACCTTCGCAAGGCAAGACAACAATATATCTCTATTATCCTTCTACCTTAATACATACCTTCACTCTTTCCTATGTAAATTCATGTCCTTGATAATATGAAATTGCACCATGTACTTCCAAGTTACATCTTCCCTATACCTTTTTGGCCTATATCAACCCTCCCTGTACCCCCAACATCCAATCTCCTGCACCTCCTCACTAGAGCATGTACACCTTCTCTGAGCATGTCCAAATCATTTCAATCTTGCTTCCCTCACCTTGTCTGCTACATCGGCCACTCTCACCTTCTCCCCAATAACTTTATCCTCAATCTTGTCGCTACTAGTATTACTACACATACATGTCAATATCCTCACCTTCGCAACATGCATATTCTGGACTTGTGAGTTCTTGGCTGGCAAACACTCAACTCTATACAATAAAGATAGACTAACCACCACTCCGTAGAACTTACATTTAAATTTAAGTGCACTTTCTTATCACACAAGACTTCTGAGGCAAGCCTCCATTTCATCTATGTTGTCCCATGCGATGAGTGACATTATCGATGTATTCACTACCCTAGATAGATCCAAGATACTTAAAACTTTCTCTCTTGGGAATAGTTTGTTTGGCAACCTCCACTTCCACCTTTGTTTCATCTGACGCAATATTGAATTTGCACTCCAAACATTTCATTTTGGTCATACTTAACCAAAACCTTTTGGAGTCCGAAGTTTGTCTCTAAACCTCCAATGTAGCATTAACTATATTCCATGTCTTATCGATCACTACTACGTCGTTCGCAAATAACATATATCATGGAAAATCATCTTCAATAGATTGTGTCAACTCATCCAACACGAAGACAAATAGAAAAAGTCTAAGAAGTAATCCTTGGTGCAACCTTATCTCAACTTAAAAGTGCTTACAGTCTACTCCCACCATTCTAGTCTGAGTCTTGGCTCCATCGTACATGTCATTCATCTCCATAATATAGACGATTAGGACAAATTTAGCCTCCAAGAACTCCAGAAGGAAATCCATCAAGACTGTATCATAGGCCTTTATAAGGTCAATGAACACTATATAAAGGTTCCTCTTCTTTCTCTATACTTTTACACCCGTCTCCGCATAAGATAGATTCTTCAGTAGTCGATCATTTCGGTAAGAATCCAAAATTGATTTTCATAAATTTACATCCCTCTCCTCACGCTCATATCCACCACACTCTCTCAAACCTTCATAGTATGACTTAGTAATTTCATATCCATGTAATTGTTACAGTTTTGAATATCACTCTTGTTCTTAATACAATTGAACCATTTTTGAATACCTATCTTGTTTGTGCTCTTCTAAAAGTCTACCAAAATCTCATCAAGTCCGGTCTCTCTTCCCCTGGTTATCCTACTAATTGCAGTTACATCCTCATCAACCCTAAAAAACATAAGTACCTTAATTCCTGAAGTGTTTCATAATGCACCAAATCGCCAAACATAATATTTCTATCTCCTTATTTGTTTAAGAGTTTGTGGAAAGCAAGTTTGTAATGAAGTTCCCTTCCACCAACACCTTGCCTTCATCATTCTTGTTGCACTTCACTTGATTCAAATGGCGAACCTTTATCTCTACGCTTTTGTGAACTAATACAATTTATCATTCGCTCTTATGGTCCCTAGCTCTACATACAAGCTTTTGACAATTGTCTTCTTAGCCACCATAACCCACTTGAGGCACATAAACACTAATAACGTTCAAAGTAAGCCCACAAATAACTAGCTTAATCGTATGCCTTGGAACCTAACCATTTGGTCTACTAAACACAAGAAATATTTATCTTCCTCTTTTTGAGAATCTCCAGTAGCTCATGGACCTTTTGTCAGTGACCCTATGTTCCAAGACCCTTATCTCAACTTAGAAGAACCCATAACTCACTTACCCTTACTTCTTATTCCCCCGAACTGAATCGAAGATATCACCCCAGTCCACCATCATCCAATAAAACCCATAGAGATCTACTAAAACTACTGAAACAAAAGGAGAATCTAGGACCACTTAAATATACTAAAAATAGAAGAAAAAAAAAGAAACTAGCTCGAGTCAAGTGGAACAATAGACAAAAATAGAGCAGAAGATTACACAAACAATAAGCAACAATGAATGATTGAATTTGGATCGTAGAGTCCTCTTCTATATGATCACATGATAATAGAACAAACAAATAGCACCAAGAGATACTTTTTTTTTTACTGAAAGAGGAAGAGCATAAAAACTATGTAACAATCACAACAAGAGGCAAAATAAAACTATAAAACTTGAAGACAATATGAATACTAGCAGCGATTAACAGAAGTAAGAACTAGCTATACAAAATAGAGGCAGAATCAAAATGAAACTAAAGACAATATGAACAAGAACTATCACAAAAAGACAAAGTTGAATAAGAACTACAAAATAGTGGGTAAATTGGAAGATAGAACGTGGACCAAGGTGTCAACAGTCAAACAAAACTTCTTTAAGAAAACAATGTTGAGGGATGAAGGAGAACCTTTGAAAGTGTGTCACCATGTCGATTTAAAAAGTTCTTATACTAGTCAGAAATGGTCAATCTCGACCCAAAATATCCAAATCCAATAGAATCTCAACCCAATTTTAGAAAAATTCTGACCCCATGTTTAGAGAAAGATAGTAATTTCACTTTATATGGAAAAATAGTAGACACCTAATGCAAGATTTGGGATAACTGACGTAGATGCATCATATACAAGAGTCGGTGAAAGAGGTATACTTTGCGGTGGCGTGGTGCTCTCGTAGAGGGGGGGTTTATTGATGGAGAGAGAGAAGATGGGTTAAGGGCAGAGAAATAAGAGGGGTACTTAATAAGGAGAGAAAAAGGAAATTTACTATCCTTTATTTTCTCAATACTTTCAGTTGATATTACAAGTATATAGATATTTAATAACTAATGGTAAAACTTAAATAATTAAAGATGAGATCATATTAATTATTCAAGATAGTGGAATGATATGATTTTCACATAAACTTACAGTAACAACAATATTTAGTCAAGGCAAAGTATTTTAACTAATTTTCTTGACTTTAGAGCGGAAAACTAATTAAGAGAATTGATTAGTGTGAAAAAGTTGCTTGTTAACAAAAAATAATAATTTAGTATTCACCAAATATACAATCATGCACTTAGCCAAATATCATCACAAATAAAATATATACAAACTCCAAAATAATAAAAAATGGTTAATTCAAATTCCAACCAATAGATCATTAGGTCAGTGTCATGACCCAATGTACTTCTTAGACGTGATAGGCCAAATAAGATTCTGAGAGACACTAAACAAGCCACTTGACATTAGCATAACAAAATAAAATATAATTCAAGAGATATAATAAATATAAGTGTCAAATTATAAGATGACATAAATGATACCAATAAAGTACATAAGAGAATACATGAAATACTACTAAGTTTGACACAACCTTTCTAACATCATATGAGTGGTTAGACGTAACTCATACACCACATACAAGTCTAAAACCAAAATAACGATAAAAGCAATATATGTATCCATAGTGTTGCCCTAAAAATCATGAGGACTCACCAATCTATGTAATCAAGCTGAGAAAACTTTATCTAAGCATGTTCGTTAAGAGGGGGATCGAACCCTATACTATAAGACAATATAGGCACTAATATGCATTAATACAATTTACCCTTATTTTTGGGATTGAGTTTTGTGTATATTTGTTTCCAGAAATTAATTGTGAATACTTGATTTATATAGATTGTATGGCTTCGGAAGTGATTTGGAAGGGAAAGACTCAACTCATGTAGTGATTATTGATTTATTTAAGACAAGTGATCTCGTAAACATTGTATTCTAGTAGAATTCATGTATTCCCTTCGTTATTTATGTGTTTGGAGTAATGAGGATGAAGGTAAGGGTTAATTATCTACTAGATAAATCTTAATGAATAAAAAAGGGTTGAAATAAAAAGGCTACGTGATGAATATGATGATGTGAATTTCCTTGTTGTGACTATTATTGATTGATTTTTGAAATGCTTGATAAAATGAATGTTGACTTGAATTGAATGAATTGTTGTTCCTTCCATTGGATGTGTTATTGCTTGTATGTGTTGATTGTTGAACATCTTGATGAGACATATGATGGTTATGATGTCGAGGTCATTTACGATAAGTGTTATGATGTCGAGGTTATTACCAGTGAGTGATATTATGCCGAGGTCATTTCTGGCTAGTGATTTGATATAAAGCCAATGTGAAATGGTTCCGGGTAGTAATATTGTACCAATAGAAATTATTTCAGCGAGAGATTGGTTACTGTGATTTGATGTATCTTGATGCTTATGTGTGACTTACTGGTTACTTGTGATTGATACACTTGTTATGTATGATTTCTCTACTTGACATTGAGATGGACTTACTTGATTCGTTTGCTTATTTGTGACTATTGAACTGTGAATATTAGGCCTTGTGAGCCGTGTATTATTGAACTATTAGGATGGACTAATTTCTATGCAGGTTATAGTTGAAGAGGTTCAGTTGTAGTATAAGGAGTAGTCGATTTCTAGCTAGACGCCTTGTTTATTAGGGTGTTTGCTGGGTACCGTGTTATTGGTACTAACTCCTTGGTTCTATACTTGTGAAGGTTCTGAGATAGGTACAACGTGATTGTTCTTCTCCGACTTTATAAGGCTTATCAAAGGACTATTGGGAGGTAGATGTGTGTCATCTCGGCGGGCCCTCATTTCCTTTCCTTTATGCTTTGTTCTATGTGAGAGGAAAAGATTGAGACTTGTAATTATTTCAATGTCACAATATATGTATTTAGTGGCTTGTACACGTGAAAACCAGATTTTGGGGGTTTTAATATAAAGAATAAGATTTCCACTTTATCTTGTTCTTGTTATATATTTTGCATTCTTTTTGTTTCGTTGGGTTGAGGCTTACTTGTCTTGGTGGGAGTAGACAAGTGCCATCACATCCATTTTTTGTCATGACAAATAGTATGAGAACCCATGTTCATAGGTCTCACAGGTGTACAAGTCAAGTCCAAGTAGAGTCTTGAGGATCAGTGCTTATGAGTCTAAGATTTGGGATCATTTAGGGCTTTGTTTTGATAGTTTTAGTGTCCTCAAATCCTAATTTATGCTATAAACTGATGTTAAAACATTGTTTCTCAGGTATATGAGTTAAGCAGCAAGGCAAGGATGCTTCTAGGCAAAAAGGAGCAAAAAAAGTTGAAGGAGTGGAGAAAAGAGATCCTGGTGATCGCCAAGACCACTCGACGAACCGCCGAGTGGTTCTTCAGCTCGCTTAATGTTCTAGTGTGCTAGCCCTTGGGGAATAAACCAAGTTGGCGACTGAAGTGAGAATTCGGCGAATCGCCGATTGATTCCGCGACAAAAAGTTTGATCGTCCAAAGATACAGGACCTGGGAGGCTGATGACCAATGCAAAATGACGATGGAAGGGAGCAAAGGGCGGATCGCCGAACCACTCAGTGAGCCCGACTTAAACCGCCGACTGAACTTTCAGGATAAATTTTGGGAAACTATAAATTGAATTTTAAAAGGGATTTTGAGGAGTTCTCTCCCAAATATTGCAGTTTCTATTCTAGAGTTAAAGTTTTCTCTTAGTTTGTAGTTCTTATTGTAAACTTTGAGGATTTTGAAGCTTAATTTTGAGGATTTGCAAGTGGGTTTCTAAATTTCTTCAATTTGGACCATTGTAAAGACTTGGGAACACTTATCCAAATTATGGTGAATGCATTTGGTAATCCTTTCCCTATTTTTATGATGTGGGGGCTAAAACCCCAATTCTTGGAGTGTGATTATGTGATTATGGGTTGAATTAGCTTATGGGTAATTTTAATTACTAATTTAAATGCTATATCGAAGTGGGTTTAACCATTAGTTGTGTTTTAACGTATGAATTGTAGTTCCAAATACAGTTCTAACTTTGAGTTCTTAGCTTGCTTGAGAGAGAGGGGTTTTTGAACCAAAGCTTTTGATTAATGGTTTGTAGGTATTGGTTAATATGAGTTCAGCTCGAAAGAGTGAATCCTAATCCTAATCCTACCCATCTTGCTCAATAGAGAGGATGTATTAAGGTTATGGGTTGTTCTTATTTGTTGAGCTTGTTGATGTTCGAGAGAAATCACTTTAAACATGATAGTTGTTTGAGAAAAAACTATTTCAATCATAGTCTAGCCTACCTACTGATATTTAGCTATCTATTCGTAGTTTCAATTATCCATATAACGAAATTTTCCTACAATCAATCACATCCCGTCAATTCCTCTCTATATTGTTATTTTCTCTTGTTTGATTGCGTTGTATCTGATATTTGCAAACCAAACCCTCCCCCAATCTGACCTTTGTTGTCACCCCTTTAGATTTGTTTACATGTCTTTTTTGATAATTCCTATTCCTATAACTATTTGGACCACATTTGTACTTCATAACTGAATTTGAACACATACCGCTCCATGTGGGTTCACCCCAACTCTTTGTTAGGTTTTATACTGACTAACGATCATTTGCACCTAGAATTGGATGAGGTGTGCTTGAAACGTTAATCAAAATGGCATGCTGTTGGGAGTGGTGTTGTTTAAAATTCTTTTCTTAAAGTTGAATTGTGATCTTTTCGGTTGTAATTAAATCGACTTACTTTAGTTTTTTGTTTTGTATTGCTTGTGTTGAACAGAGGAAGACATGAGTGTGAATGAGAGTAATGGTAGCCAAGTGGGCCACAAAGATGATATTGGGAATCTTAATGATGTGAATGACCCAATCCAATTGGGTGGAGTTGGTGCAATACGTCTACCTCTAATTGAAGGGAATGTTGTCTTCCATGTCACTAGCAGAATGCTACAGCTCCTCCAAATGAAAGGTCTATATGGAGGATTGGCACACGAAGACCCTCATGAGCATATCCAGAACTTCATGGATGTTTGTGGTCCATTCTCAATCAAGAACGTATCACAAGAATCAGTCTGTCTCAGGTTGTTCCCATTCTCATTCATGGGTGAGGCTAGCAAATGGTTAGCTGAGTTGCCGAGGATTCTATCACCTATTCTCATTCATGGGTGAGGCTAGCAAATTGTTAGCTGAGTTGCTGAGGATTCTATCACCTCTTGTGATGAATTGATAGTAGCATTCAATGTGAGATTCTTTCCCCCGTCGAAGATATTGACACTTACGGATAGTATCAAAGGTTTCAAACGCTCGGAAAGTGAACCTATCCATGACACGTGGTTGAGGTTTAATAAGTTGGTACTTCAATGTCCAACCCATAAGTTGCCAAATCATATATTGTAGCAATACTTCTATAGGAGCCTTGACTCGGAGAACAAAGGAGTTTCTTATCAACTTGTTCTCGGAGGTATAATGCAACAACCCTTTGAAGTAGCATCTCAACTCTTTAATGGAAAAACCACGATAAGCAGAGCATGGTGTACTCGTGAGGACCAAGTGTCCCCTCTCACTTTTAGAATGACAAAAGAGCAGATCGAAAAGGATCAAGTGAGGGACCAAAACATATGAATAAGTTTCAGTTGAGATTTTGGACAGACAAGCTCAAAAGTTGACGAACAAAGAAGTTGCATCCATAAAGGTATTGTAGAAGAATCAAATGGTTGAGTGTGCTACTTGGGAAGCCAAGGTCGATATGATATCTTGATATCCTCTTCTCTTTCCCTCAAATTCTACTCTATCTTGAGGTATTTAGTTCCTCATGGTGAATTCTTGTATATTCACGTGCCTTAGTCATTGTCATGTTTCCATATGCATGCATGTATGTTTTATGAAATGATGTTCTTAGTATTTTTTTTAGCTTGGAGTCGATTTTCCTCTTTGGTTATGTGCATTTATGTGACTACATTCATGTTGGGTTGTTAGATATCTTTCCCCTACACTTTTTAATCTAGCTTGAGTCCCATTTGAGGATGAATGTCCCCAAGGGGGTGATAACACTTAAATCTCCTCCTTAAAACCAATTAAAAGGGACATTGCTCATAGTAAAAAAAATAGCCAACTAAGAGTTGAGGTAGAATCCCAAGAAGTATGGTATATATCGTACAGAATTCTAACAAGAAATTTGGATTGTAAACTCATTCATTTGTAATAGTAAAAGCAATTGGGTGGATCATTCCACCAATTTAATAAAAAGATTTGGTTATCAATTCTCACAATTAAACTAAGATTTTTAGAGAATTGAAGAGTTAACATTCAATCTAGGGGTGCGGGGATTGGAAATCAATGGCACATAGGGGTAATTGTGTTGCTCTATAGTGATGAACATTCATGAATAGGCTAGGTCATCTTCAATGACACTAATCGTCTTTTGATCTCAAAGCATTTTTACATAGAATCTCCTTTCGATCTCATCTATGTACTATACCAAACAACCAAATATTTTACTTTGCTCTCTCTTTCAATGCAGAAGTAGGGCAAATAGATCCAACTCATTACCTCTATTTTCAAGCAAGAGACAGACATCAAACCTAAATTGCTAGTATCAGACTAACTACCAACTCCAATCAATATCTTCCGAGCATCTGCAAAGGATCATAAGTAGGAATTAAGTTTGCTACCTTAACCCATAAATTTAACATGCTAATTAACCCAAATTCATGTATGAAATGTAGAAAAATAGAGCATAACACAATACCACTACATTAAATCAATACCCAACCCCATCAAAAAAAGCAAAGAAAATATACCTTCCATGATAGTTGTGAGGGGTAACATGAAATTAAGCAATGACAAGCAAACCCACTTTGGATTCAACTTCAATTTGTAAAATTCAAGAACAAAGTTGAAAAATCACATAAGCTTGAAAGTTTTCTTCACAAAGTAAATCTCTCTCATTCTCAAAATAAATATTTAGAACTCTAACCAAAAGAGTGAACGAAGACTCCTATTTGTCTCTCCTTTGAGCTAATTATAGTTTCCCAAATTTTACTCGAAAATTCAGCATGCTACCCTTTGGGCGACATTAGTCGGGCTCAAAGAATTCATTCGATGAATCACCCATCTTGATTCTACTTACCTTATCTTTCTCTAGGCTTTAGGAGTTTAAAACTCATTCAAGTTTGTCTTTCATTTTTGGCGTATCGCCAAGTACCACCTTGGTTCACCTTTTGAGCCTTCAATTTTCCTCCTTGCATTGACACTTTTGGCGATGATAGCAAGGTTGCCTTACCCAATCGGTGATTCACCTTTTCTTTTTGAGTTAGCCGACCTATCTTAATACATACAAGTGTTGTGCACTATCACTTTGGGAGAGGTCATTCTCACTAGGTGATCCACCTTTCCGTCTTCGCGATCATCAATGTAAATTTTACGCTTCTTTTCAAACTTTTGGCCATTCTTTTAAGCATTCATCATTTCCTTGTCCATTTCACTTCGTAACTGCATATCATCAGAACAGGAAAATATTAGGCATTGAGGACACTATTTATTGAGCTAAATAAGCCTCAAATGAGTGCGAATCTACCACTCAACAACGACCTTTATTTAAAATTTTGTTTGTCCTCAATTAAATCAAGAACACAATTAGCTCGATAAGGGTGTCTACAATGGTATTCAATAAAAGCTAACATGCATGTGCCATTACAAGATAACTCTCAACAACATGTTACACTCAATAAAGATAAAAAAGAATCAAATGATGACTAGCCGGCTCCAAGCTCACTTTAGCTTCTTTTCTAATGCAAGACCATGTTTCAATAAATGCATTCAAGTGATATCATATCAAGAATGAGTTCATGTTCTCACAAACCAAATCGGAAAAGAAATAAGAAATCAATGCAAAATCTCACTCTCTCAAAAGAGAAATGCATGCAAGCTTCATCCCATAGGTTTGTCCATATTTTCCAATCATCACACAACCTAGTTCATGCAAGATCTCAAGGGTATTTGAGGCTTGTAATGGGGTTGAGGGTTAAGATATGGTCAATCAGGCTCAGGGACTTCACCTATTCAAAGCATTATTGCAATCATCTTCACCTATTCTCAAGTTCTTTTCATTCTTTTTTTCATTTGAGAACTTAAACTTTGATTTTTCACTCATTTTATTTGGAATCCCCTTTATTTCATCACTTGACTTTTTCATTTCCATTTTCCTAATGTTTCATCACCGTACGCTTTTTTTATAAGGAGGGGTTCCTTTTTTTGTAACAACTCCAAAGTTGAGTCTCATTTCATCTTTCTTTACCCTTCACTTGTCTTTCATTCCTCTTTCCTTTCCACACCCCCAACTTATGCTTTTGGCTTAACTTGGCTATTCAAATATAGCAATGCTTCAAAAAGGATTTTGGGTGAGAAGTTAGGAATAACAAGAGGTTTTAGTTTGGTTTATTGATCAAATGGTTTAGTATTACATAGTGCAAAAATGGATGCACACCCTTACGAGGTAGTCACAAAGGATTATGAAAATTTTGGTTCCCACTAAGAATTGTTGCCCAAGATCACGCCTTACATTTACCACAGTTTGGACCACTAGTCTAACAAGGCAAATTCTAGGATTCCACACACATGCTTCCAATTAAGACCTGACCACATATGGCACTTCGAAATACACTATTTAGCACAGCCCGAAAAGGTCAAAAGTGTACATGTGATGTTCATTATAAAGCTCACATTAAAATGCAGCTAGTCAACAAAAGATTTAAAAAGATTGTTCAAAATCGCAACTACATCGATTTCATTCTCTCAACACCAACACTATACACCATGCACATCATCAATACTATTCAAGACATCGATATTGAACACAATCGATCCTCGAATCATTATCAATGAAAACAGAAGCATTTCACAATTTTCAAAACTCATGTGGGGTTGGAAAATTGAGAGAAAACAAAAAGTAAAAAGAGATACATAAACCAAATGAAACACTCTAATATCAACAAAAGTAAAATAATATAATCATCTACAACTAAAAAATAACAAAATACAAAGTAAAAGGGGAATATTGGATCAAAGGACCTCACCCCACTAAAAATAAATATGTAGTATCCTCAATGCAAATATAATAAAGTACATGAGGCAGAGTGAAGAGGTGCCCGTTACAGGATAAGCCTGTGGAGCACTCTCATCTGGAGTCTCAGGGAAGAGAAACATCACCTAGTGCCTGATAATAATATCACTGGAGACTGGAGTTTGAAGAGACTCCACTAGTGCCAACTGTTGAACTCTCCGAGAGGGATCACTCTAAGGTGGCCTGAACAATCACATCCTCAATCTCCTGCATATATGTGAGTGCATGTGTTATACCTTGCTCATCCTCCTCACACCCCAACTCCTCCTCATCTATCTCCTCGGCCCATTCATCTCTCAGCATCAACATTAACATCATCAACACTCGTAGCTTTCTTATGCTGCACACAAGAAGTAGGCTCACAACATGACATCATCAGTGGCCTAGAGGCTAAGGCATCTGGTAGGGGAACCTTCCCCCATAGCATAGAGAGTTTTATAGACTACAATGAGCCAAATCTTCTTGCAAAGTAACAAGCTCACCCCTTATGGTTTCTAGTGCACCAAAACTACCCACAACCTACTCCTAGGCCCTAGTCATGTAGTGAGGTTTTCCAACCTCACTAGATGGTCCTCAACTAACCCTTCACACCTAGTCACCGTGTCCCTCAAAGGGGATAAGGCTAGATTAATAGACCTATAAATCAACCTGGGCAAGTCCTTCTCAACCCTTGCGGCTCTAACATCCAATAATTTGGTATGACTACCCAATTGATATCAGGATTTGGGCCAAGGGGGGACAGGTAATAGGAGTGGGAGTAGGCACATCAGCATCAACAATAAAAGAACAAGCAGGAGAAACATAAGAAGAAGGTGCAGCATGAGAGGAAGGTATATTTGCTCCACAAAAGAAGCAGGTGTGCTGGCCTTGTATGCTAGAGTCTCTCAATCAACAACAACCGTAGAGTCTGGTGGTGGAAGTTTCCTTTGAGCCCTATCATCCCGTAAACAATCAGCCTTAATCTGGTTGATATTGTTAGAGGAGGCTGGGGTGATTTGTACATCTGTAGTCCCCCTAAAGGGAACTCCATCTTTTTCACAAAGTTGGGTAATCGGGATCGGGAATGGAAGGGAGGTCTACTTTTTTAGGCCCTCATTCACCTCTCCTCTATAATTATGGTTTCGACAATAAGTTCAATCTGGTCAATGATACACCACACTAGTACTGCTTTTGGAAGCCGGAGAATGGAGTCATTTTGAGACGACATTATGTTGCTACTAACGAATCCAAACCAATAATGACCTACACATTCATATCTTTATTTTCAATTTGTGCCCCTTCCGCTATCCATAGAGGAGAAAAATCTGCAATTAGTAGTGGTAGTCACTCTTTGTGGGAATGTAACTTGAATTTCATCCGAAGATGGAATCAATCGGGTGAGTTACTTTTCGTACCAAAAACCTCATCACAAGGCACTTTCTTGCCACGTACCTCCACTTCCTTTAGGAGTTTCCTGATTGTACCCTTTTCTCTTTTTAGGCATGGCATTGGCATAAGAGTAGTAGAATTACCTGACCCACTTTGGTACATATGGTTTCCTGAGATTCGTGAATTGTTGAAATATGTGAAACTTAATCGTCTCCCATATAGTCAGGTAGTCGCTCATCACCCAATCAAGTGAGAGCCTTGGCTCTTTGAGAATTGTTCTTTTCCCTTCTGCTTTGAGCGTATTTAAGGCCCTTGGAGCTATGATTGAGAGAACACGAGAAGCAAGGGTTGAATCTTGTGGAGGCGATACTAGATTAGAGTGTACATTGATCTGTTTATTGGCAATGTGTTTCTTGGGATTTTTACATTCACTTGTTGTAGTATGCGGGGTGGCCTCATAAGGCTCATTAATATATATACCCCTATGTCTTTTTAGAGAAGGGGGAGGGAGAGAGTCTCTACCGGACTCGGTTTTTTATGTCACCACATGTTTTGTTTTGTTCTAGTCATGTCATGCAAAGCACACACATGCAAACATAGAAGCGGTGAGGTTAGTTGAAGTCAAACTCATTTGGAATCGCAGTTCAAAAATTACCCTATGGATCGCCTAATGGGAAGGAGTATCACCTAACAGGGTAGGCGAGCTCCGGTGAGCTCGCTGAAATGGATAGTGGAAATTATTAAAGGAACTAGGCACAAAGGGAAGAGTCAATTCCAAATCGTTCGATTCGCCGAGTTAGTTTCGATGGGCTGAGACAAGTTCGCCAAAGCTAACAATGTAAAATGAAAAGAAATAGGCATCTAGGGTGATGTTCTCTCCTACTTGTCGATTTTTCAAGTTTATTCGGTGAACTAAGACAAGTGTGCCTAATGGGGCAGTACCTAAGGTAGCATATTCAATCTAGAAGGCGAGCTAGGGCTTACTAGGAGATTTGCCTAACCTCTTTGGCGAGTACGAACAAGACTACCGAATTGTCACGACCCAACTGATCGGGCCGTGCGGGCACCTACTCTAACACCTAAGTAGGAGAACCCTCATATCCTTATAGTTAAAACATGAGAAAGATTAAGGAAAAATGGAGATAAATGAGATAACAAAGTTTTATAAATAAGAACTTTTTAGAACAATTATGGTTTAAAGTTGAAAAGAAATTAACACACCAAATAATCTAGTCTAAACGGGTACAAGAGCTACTAGGAGTACAAACTGGACATAATAATAAATGACATAGCTCCAACCATGCGGAAGGAAAGATAGAAGCTGCTAGAAATTTCTTCGTCTTCACCTAACACAACATCACCAACCCTGCATCCAGACTATGCCCCAAAAGGCATAACAAGAGTAGTATCATTATAAACCACATGTACTGGTAGGCATCATCGGCAAACCCGACTCCCACCGCATAAGATAAGAAATCAACTAGTAAGAATATGCAATAAACCACTCGCTTCTCCATATGTACCCTCTCTCGAATATCTCAGGATTACA
This sequence comes from Solanum tarapatanum, assembly GCA_029582485.1. Taxonomy (NCBI): domain Eukaryota; kingdom Viridiplantae; phylum Streptophyta; class Magnoliopsida; order Solanales; family Solanaceae; genus Solanum; species Solanum tarapatanum. The sequence continues at coordinate 23,508 of JAJOOB010016054.1, forward strand.
CTAGTACCCTTACTACTAACCACCTTCTCAGTCAACCTACTTACTTGGTTCTTGATCATAGCCTAACCATCTAACGCATAAAAGAGTCCACGAATACCACTACAAGTATTTTGACTAACTACCCACGACATACCCTTACTTTTCAAGGTGAAATTTACCTAAGTATGCATTTCATGTACACTACCTCCACTTCTCACCCTTGCAACATACGAACAACCCTTGTCTCTCAACATTAACACTCTTGAACCCTTGGCCCTTCCAGTTTCATTCAACAACGAGATACATAACGGGTTAAATCAACATAGTAGAACAACCATAGATGGGTCATTATAATCATTTACAATTCTGGGAAAACAACATCAAATATCACTTACAAACAACGTGCAACTTCACCATTACAAGATATACAATTATATCAAGTCATTGGTCCTCTCAAGGGACCCAAACCTAAATTGTTAGAATACCGTAATGTGGTACCCGATCCAATGATTATGCTAGAACGCGGAAACTGATCCAAGTTAGTGTGTCGGAATGCAACACCTGATCCATTCAATAAGCCACAATTACAATCACAAGTATATTCTCAAAATCATACAATCAAATCATGATTCATGGCATACCATATTCAATTATTTTCATATACGATTAGTGAGATCCATAACACAGTATTTGCATACATACATGCATTATAACGAAGCAAGAACGAACATATATCACACGATTATGAAATCACAATCATCACCTACGAAGTATTCATCAACATCTATCACTTAAATAACAACTCGACCATACTCAACCCTAGCTCATCATCTAAGGCCTATTCCTATTATTTAATCATCTTTTGTTCGGTACAAGAAGGCCTACGCATGAATCCTACCATTGATTATCATTATACTACGCAGTGGGCACAAATTTATAACTACTCAACTAATAAAACCTAGCATACCTGGGCTCCAAGCAGCTGCATGGAGTTTCTGGCTTCGATTCTTGTTTCCGGACCTCGTGATGATGATCTTGACCAGAATTTTGCAATCCATCCATCTCTTTACGATAGAAATATCCTTCTCCTTCCTCCTCAAGTTTAAAGCAGCTTTTTAGGGGTTTTTAGGGTGGTTTACGTCTAATTTAGGTATTTTAGGAAGAAGGAGAAAATAAGATTTCGTGTTATTTACATTTTGTATCGCCTATCCCACTCTGGCGCCAACTTACCCCACCGTGGTGCCACCGCCCTAGCGGCATCTGACTAACTCTGGTGGGACATTGGTCGAGTAAATTCCCAAAGTTTATTTTTCCTAAATAGCGACGGTTCAGGTCATTACAACCGAATAGGAGATTTTCATCCAGTGCCTAATTTTTAAACTAAACCCAACATATTTAACAAAAACTAGTTCCCCAACACCATTAAAACCCACTTATATGGTTTTATACCCATGGATACTAAGACTGCCACCCATAAATTGCAAAGCATTGCTGAAGTTGACGATTTGTCCTTAAGAAAGTCGTCACTCTGTCTATCATTGGGAAAACCATGTAATTGGGTCAACACTCGGTTAATCAAACTTCACCCACATCAAATTAAACCAAGACCCATCAAATTCACAAGTTCAATTTCATATTTAATTAACACATTTAAGCTAAGCAAGTTCTAGGGAAAAAATGAACAAACTCAATTCATGGGTATAGTTCAATATGATCATTATAGAGCTACCCAATGAAATCAAACAATTTCATGCATCAAATGGCTTCAAGACCATATAAAAAACACAATCTAAAGCTCATAATGCACAATGAAAATAAAAAACCAACATCAATGTGAAGCAAAATATGAGAATGATAGGATAATGGGGCTAGGTCGACTACTATAGCAAGCAAATGCACTCCACGTACTTAAAAATCACAAACTAAAGACTTACAATAACTCAAACAAGGCATTTCAAGAAAGAGGAAAGAAAAGGGCTCAAGGATTTCAAAGGGTTTTCTCTTTGAATTTTAAAAGTCCCTTGGGTTTTTTATATCAGGTTCACTCGACGGTCACAACTAACATCGTCGAACGTGTTTGGTAAATTTCTGATTAGAGCTAATGCTTATCGAACATACCTAAACGAATACCAAACCAGAAAGCTGATTTAGCGGATTCAATAGACTCCACTACTTTGGCAGATCGGCGTTTGTAGCTCAGATTGCCGAAATTGACAGTATATTTTTCCACATTTTCTAGCCTAGAAGGAAAATAAGAATGAGTCCGCACAATTCCTTCCGTAGATCTCCGATGTGGTGTTGGCATCACCCAATGTTCCTTTTTCAACCTTTGTACTTCTTTTGAACCAGAACTCATAACACACGTTATTAAAAGCAATAAAAAAAAGTAAAGACTTCGATTGCCTCCCAAGAAGTGCCTTATTCAATATCATGACACAAAATAGTTCTCATTTTCTCAACATTCATTTTTGGGATTAGGGATGGTATCACTATGCAATATTTCATTTTGCCTTGCATTGAGATGAGCGGAGATATGACATAATTGGGTTTCCAGTTAGGTGAAAGATACCGAATGAAAGGTGATGAGTCCACAAATTGGACTCATTCAAGGCTTTATTTTGATAGAAATAGTGTCCTCGAATGCTTATTTTGTCTCAATATCTTATAAAAACTCTTAACTTTCAAGGTATTTGAAGTTTTAGTGGAAGCATGGACACTTAGGCACAAAAAGGCTAAAAAGAACGAAGAAGTTGAAGCATGAGATTGCCAAGAACCTTTGGCGATTCGCCGAAAGGACAGACTTGCCCTTTGTTCCAATATACAAAGCCCTGAAGGAATAGCATAAAAAAGGTGATGAAAGGAGCAGTCGACGCTTCACTGAATAGTTCCGCGAAGCAATACTATACCACCCAATGGTCCATAATGTGAAGATATTGTAGGCAAGCACTCAATGGCGATGAGACAGAAGAAGGACAAGTCACCGAGTCATTCAGCAGACTAGACTAACCTCGCCAAAATATCCGCCTACACTAATTTCTGATTGCTATAAATACTAAAATATTTATTAATTTTACAAGTTCCGAACCATTATTATTAGTTTTAGAATAGAATAGTACGTTTTTAGATATTTTCTCTCAAGTTTGGAGCGGGTTTTGTGGGAGACTTGAAGAGAGAATGATTTCATCTTCCCCAAGTTGGAAGTGAGTCTTCTCCATTCTTCTTCATTTTCTTAAATCAAGGTTTAACTTCTTATACCCATTTTATTTTAGTATCATTTTAGGTGTATTTTGTTATTTCTTGATGTGTGGCTAAAAACCCCCATTCTTGGGGTGTGATTTAGGAAATATTTATTGATATTGTTGTTGGGTCTTGCTTGCTTATAGGGTAGATGTATTTTAATGGTGATTTCACCTAGTGATTGTGGTTTAATTTAATGGGTTTGTAGTTGAAAATACAAAACCACCCATGTGTTTTCAGCTTACCTGAGAGGGATGTCGCGAAACCAAGACCACTAGACTGATGGCCTAAGGAGTGGATCGACATGAGGTTCAGCCCGAGAGGGTGAGCCCTAGTCCCATATCCTAACAGTCAGCTCGAGAGAGTGAGTGGGGTAAGGCGTAGGCTGGTCTTCATGCGGGAAATGGGTGTCCGAGAGGAACCCATTTGAAAGGGGGTAAGTTGCCCGAGAGGGAACTTATTTCCATCTAAAGCTTAGCCTAGTCACTATTATCTTGCAAATTTCCTATTGAAAGCATGTACCCAATGATTTATCTCAACTTGTATTGCGGTCACACCCCAAGAATATTTCCCCATACTTGATTTTCTTGTTAATTTTTGCTATTTTTACTACTTGTGACAAAACCCCCAATCGATATTTGACACTTTCGTATCACCCTCTTTAATTTACCAAGTTTTTAATCGTTAATGTCTTTAGTTATGACTAGTTAGAGATAAATTTTATTTTTCTATCAATTGTCAAAACCATTCTCTTGGGACACGACCCCAACCATTAGTTGAGTTACTATACTATCGACGATCATAGACACTCATACTGTAGGTTAGTGTCGTTGGTCATGATAAGCATCAAAATGGCGCCGCAGCCGGGGAGTGGTGTTATTTGAGAATATTTAGATTAGTAGACTTTTTGTTCTTCTTAGTTGTAGTTTACTCACTTAACTTGTAGTTTTGTTTTGTTATCTATATTGAAGCACTCGGGAGCTATTGGAGTTTCTTCTAATATAGGTAATTATATTCCGGGAGCGTATCCTCACCTTCAAGCAATTTGAGGGTGAACAGATCCACAAGTCATGGGCAAGGTTTAATGAACTGATCAATCAATGCCCAAATCATGACATTCCTGACATAGCTCTCTTTGATTGTTTCTACAGAAGTCTTGGTCCTCGAAACAAGAGGTTGGTCGACCAACTCATTCTGGGAGGCATTGTAAAACAACCATATGTGATAGCAGCTCAACTGCTTAATCAAATGGCTGAAACGAACCAAGAAGTAGAAAAAGGACTTCATGTTGGCCGCCCTAATGACTCAGATGGATGAGTTGGCTAAAAAGATGGTGAAGATCGAAATCCAGTGTAAGAGGAAGGATAAATACATCCCTCCTCATGAGCGAAGAAGTCTCAAGGACAATAAGGTTAAACGCTTTGAGGGAATGCTCTCAATCATTCTCCACAAGGTGACTGAGCAAGATAGAGAGCTGAAAGGAATGAAGGAGACATTGAAAGAATGAAACGGATGATTTGGTCTCATTCCAGATCTGTTCAGCTGTTCGAGAATCTCATGGGCTATGTGTCTCCCGATCTCCACTGGCAATAAAATAGGGGGTTGCCTAGTGATACTATGGCTAACCCCAAAAATGGAGTTTGAGTGCTGACTTGCGTCGTGCCACGAAGTTAACTAAGGCGCTGCTTGGGAGGCAACCCAAGGTTTTAATCTTCTTCAATTATTATGTTAGAATAATGGTGTATTGATTCTGCAGGTTAAAATGAGGAAAGTGTAGAAAAGTGCAAGTTGGAAAGCTGAAGATCCAGTTGGCAAATTGCGGAAATGGTTGGCGATCCCGCTATTGTACGCCGTTTAGACCTCTACATAAAATGGAGGCCTTGTAAAACTCGGCAAGGCAAGTGACTAATCGGCGTGTCACTGAGTGGTTCGGTGACCTTGACTAATGTTGTCGAATGGGCAACAACTGGACTGTTTTAAAGGCAAATGGTTTCAAAGTTTGATAAATTTCCATTTTCCACTAGATTTCAACTTTCGTAAATCTGTACCTAGTAAGTAATTTTCATTATCTTTGCATCTCTGGCATTCTAGTCATCGATTGGTGTTTAAACTAGGAATTACATTGCCTCATAGCATCTCAATATCCATTTGATCGGCATAAAAGGTCGGTACTTCGAACCTCGCATTCCTTTCCACGAAATTTATACTCAAATGTAATGACATTACTTTGATGATGTGTGTTGGGCCTCTCTGGTAGTATTAGAATATTCGTTTGCCTGTTAGGTTTGCAAATTTTGCCTGTACGAAGTTAAATAGTTAATTCATGAAGGTTACACTTTAAATTGGATGAAAAATCAAGGGTTGTGCATAATTGTCATTGGGTCTAAGCTTAATTTGAGTTGTGCATGCCTTAATTTTGTTTTCGGGGGTTACAGGGTTGAATTCGGAAGTGGGTCAAAGGTAGGCACGTTGGGTCATTTGGTGAGCTGGGTTGAGCTCGCCGAATCACTCGGCGGTTCGCATTAAATCCCCATCTCACCTTTAATTTAATGCCAAATATGATGATGAATTATGTAACTTTTGGCGAGAAGCCTTTGATCGCCAAAAGCATTAGGCGACTCGCCGAAAGACTTCTGGTCCGCCCTTTGTCTACACCCTTGAATTCTCTATGCAAGGCACTCAGTGAACTGCCGAAGTAGTTGCGCGCTTCACCAACTGGTTCAACGAAGTGATTTTACAATTGAACTGCCTTGCTTTTGTCTAAATACTTTCTAACTTTTTCTCGAAGCTTTGCAGAAATGGCTAGACCGAAAGTAGCTAGAAGAGATATGCCACCCCGACAAACAATAGCGAAAAATTTCAGGAAAAATACAAAGGCAACAAATCCTCCCAAAATGGATAATGAGGACAAGAAGCCCAATGCCAGCAAGAGAACAAATCCCCGAGACCCCACTATTCCCTCGTGGAGACATGGATTCTTCACAGCTATCCACTCCTTTTTGGCGGCACATGACTTGGACAATCTTAGTAAGAAAGCTGCAGTTGAATCTTCTGAAGAAGCTCCGGGGGCCATTATCAAATTCCAGGCTGACACATTGGGCACTGATGCCTAGACAGATAGAGCGACAGATTAGCCAGGATCACCTCTTTACCTCCCTCTCTGTATTTTTTTATTTTGCCTTTCAGATTCTGTGTTTATTTGCATTTGAGGACAAATGATTTTATTTGTGGTGGGGTGAGGCTCACCTTTTGTGTGCTTGTTTTAGATACTTGTGTTTTGTATAGATTTGGGTTTGTCTGTTTTTAATTATGTTTTTAAAACTACTTCGCGATTGTTTAAGCTTGTGGCTCCATTTCCGGTTTCGTTTATTTGTAATTGCAAAATGATTTTGACCCTTTCAAAAAATTTTGAATTTTTCGGACATTTTTACCACCCCTCTTGAGTTGAATGTGGCTATTCTTTTGCAAAATTTGAGTCTCGGTTTCGATCAATACCAATGACTTGAATAGTGCTCTCAATTGAATGAACATGAATGTACGGCTAAGATGAGGCCAAATGAAGTTGCATAGACAATATGTGAACTCTTTGCATCACATTGTGATTAGACATTTATGGAATTGATTCTCTTGTAATGACCGTTGCACATTAGCGAAAGTGTGTAGTCTTGTTTGACTTAAGTGTCGATGCCTTGTGCGATTAGCTTGCTTTGAAACTTGCATGAATAAACCTAGAATTTGCCCTGTTAGTCTGATTGATTTAGACAGGTGTCCTCTTGAGATGATCTTAGGCAACTTTAAAGAGTGTCAGCCAAATTTGGCATAAACCTCTTTTGTGGCCTACCCGTGAGCGTGTGAAACTCTTTTGAACACCCTTTGAGCCTTACCTTTCTTTGAAAGAACCTTGATGAACCCTAGACCTTACTTGAACCACTACCTACAATGCACTTGAGTTGTGGTTTAGCGAATAGCCAACTTAGTCCAAAAGCCTAAGTTGGGGGCAGTGGTGAAAGGGAAAAGGAGAAGTCAAGAAGTGAAAGAAAAGTCCCCCTTAACCCATGGTATTGCATAAAAATGGAACCCCTTCAATTCAATTCAAAAAATAAAATAAAATGTGGAATAAACTATGAAGGGAATCGGGTTTCAAGCAATCCATGGAGGAGAATAAAAAAGATGACTTAAAAGCACTAGAAAAAGAATTGATAAAGGAAAAGAAGGGAATGCCTTGAGAATGCCTCAACTCACGAGGAAAAAGTCACTGAGCGTAAATGACCATACCTTTGCACTCAGCCCCATTACAAGTCTTAGAAAGACATTTTTGATCTTGAGTAAACCGACTCGAAAGTCGATTGGAAAATATAGGCAAACTTATGGGTGAAAACATGCATTGTCTTTTTTTTTTTTTTAGTGTGAGCGTTGCATCTGATTCCCTGATCTTGAATTGATTAACCTCTGTGTGTGAATATGGAATCATTCTTCATGTGAGGGCATTTAGATACTTTTGTTAATCTTGAACTTGCATAAGTAGCAAGTATTGCGACATGAGAATCTTTGGTAATGGTGTGTCACAACTTGAATCTTTGAGTACACAATTGATCCTTGCATAAGTAAATTGAGTCTTCTTGTGTGCACTCATGATTGAGTTTTGTGTAGCACTGTTGATACACCCTTTTTAAACGACTGAACTCAAGTTTGCTTGAGGACAAGCAAAAGTTTAAGTTGGGGGTGTTGATGAGTCCAAAATTGGACTCATTTAGGGCTTTATTTTGATAGAAATATTGTCCTCGAATGCTTATTTTGTCTCAATATCTGATAAAATCTCTTAATTTCAAGGTATTTGAAGTTTTAGTGGAAGCATGGACACTTGGGCGCAAAACGGAACAAAAAGGCTGAAAATAACGAAGAAGCAGAAGCATGAACATCGCCAAGAACCTTTGGCGATTCACCGAAAGGACAGACTCCACACTTTGTTCCAGTATGTGAAGCCCTGAAGGAAGAGGATCAAAAAGGCGATGAAAGGAGCAGTCGATGCTTCGCCGAATAGTTCCACGAAGCAGTACTATATAGCCCAATGGTCCAGAACGTGAAGATGATGTAGGTAAGCACTCAACAACGATGAGACAGAAGAAGGGCGAGTCGCCGAGTCATTCGGCGGACTCAACTAACCTCACCGAACTATCCGTCTGCACTAATTTCTGATGGTTATAAATATTAACTCTTTATTAATTTTACAAGTTCCGAACCATTATTATTATTTTTAGAATAGAATAGTATATTTTTAGATATTTTCTCTCAAGTTTGGAGAGGGTTTTGTGGGAGACTTGAAGAGAGAAGGATTTCATCTTCCCCAAGTTGGAAGTGGGTCTTCTCCATTCTTCTTCCTTTGCTTAAATCAAGGTTTAATTTCTTATACCCATTTGATTTTAGTATCATTTTAGGTGTATTTTGTTATTTCATGATGTGTGGCTAAAAACCCCCATTCTTGGGGTGTGATTTAGCAAATATTTGTTGATATTGTTGTTGGGACTTGCTTGCTGATAGGGTAGATGTATTTTAATGGTGATTTCCCCTAGTGGTTGTGGTTTAATTTAATGGGTTTGTAGTTTCAAATACAAAACCACCCATGTGTTTTCGGCTTGCCCGAGAGGGAGGTCGCGAAACCAAGACCACTAGATTGATGGCTTAAGGAGTGGGTCGACATGAGGTTCAGCCCGAGAGGGTGAATCCTAGTCCCATATCCTGACACTCAGCTCGAGAGAGTGAGTGAGGTAAGGTGTAGGCTGGTCTTCATGCGGGAAATGGGTGTCCGAGAGGAACCCATTTGAAACGGGGTAAGTTGCCCGAGAGGGAACTTATTTCCATCTAAAGCTTAGCCTAGTCACTATTATCTTGCAAATTTCCTATTGAAAGGATGTATCCAACTATTTATCTCAACTTGTATTGCGGTAACACCCCAAGAACATTTCCCCGTACTTGATTTTCTTGTTAATTTTTGCTATTTTTACTACTTGTGACAAAACCCCCAATCGATATTTGTCACTTTCGTGTCACCCCCTTTAATTTACCATGTTTTTAATCGTTAATGTCTTTAGCTACGACTAGTTAGAGCTAAATTTTATTTTTCTATCAATTCTCAAAACCACTCCCTTAGGACACGACCCCAACCTTTAGTTGGGTTACTATACTATCGACGATTGTAGACACTCATATCGTAGGTTAGTGTCGTTGGTCACAACAAACATCAAGAGGTCACCGTTTGAGATAAAGTGGCGAGGTGATTTCTCAACTCTTTAAATACTTTGTCGGACCCTTCAACCTTGTTGAAGATCCTTGTAAACCTTTCCTAAGTTCGTTTTCCTTTCTGGAGCAGTTGGGTCTTTTGGTTGTTGATGATCATGGGGTGGCACATATCTATCTTTGTAGCCTATCTATCTCTCCAATTTCCACCTTGTCAATACTTCCAACCATTATCTTGATCCTTGTTCCAACCTTGGCCCACCTTATCGTTGATAATTTGGGTGAGATCCCCCCATTTGGTTTCCCAAATATTGCACTTCTTTAATGTATAATGCCTCAAATTTGACGTCATCCGGGAACTTCCCACTATTAGTTCCAACCGCATCCGCTTATTTAAGTCCACCTCCCGTGACATATTTAGACAACAAATCGAGCTGGGTCACCACTTTGTCCATGCTTTCATCTCGTTCATTTTCCTTCTCAATTTGTTATTATCTCACACTCAGTTGTAAGAGTAAAAACTTGGTCTTCTCTAGTATTTCATGCTCGGTTAACTTTAGTCATGTCATCTAGCAATAATGTAGCCACATGATACGGTTTTCTCATTAATCCTCTTTGGACTAACTGATCACCCACACCTTTATTGACAGAATCAAGACTACAAAAGAAGTATTGCATCAGTAAATTATCCGGAACACTATGTGTTGGACACTGCAAAAGTAATTTCTTGAACCTTGGCCAAGTCTCATGTAGAGATTCAACTCCAATACGCTTGAAATTTTGGATCTCGATTCAAAGTTTAACCATATTCCAGGGTGGAAAGAATCTCTCCAAGAAAGCATCATTCAACTCCTCTCACGAAGTGATAGAATCATTTGGCAATTCTACCGACCATTCTGTAGCTTCACCCGTTAAGGAGAACTGGAATAACCTCAACCTTACATACTCTTGAGAGATGTTCGTGATCACAATGGTACACATACCTCCACAAAATTTCTAAGGTGTTCATGGGGATACTTATGAGCGAGACCCCCCGACATTTCCCTTTAATTGGAGCAATTATATCATTGTTCCCATTATATGATGCACAACCCTTCCGGCTGTAGAAGACATCCAAATGGCTGCCGTGGTTTGAATAATATTCACATGCATATCATTCAAATAACCCATGTTGTCATTTTGACCATAGTGTCTATTGTTGACACTACCATGGTCACTCATTGTATCAAACTTGCAATTCCGCCAACAATAACACAAAACAATAATCTAGTACAACTAAACAAATTTACAAACTAATTTCTTAGATAGAATTCTCAACAACCAATCCCCGGCAGCAGCGCCCTTTTTGATAATGCTCAAATGTCCTTCTTAAAACCAACTAAAAGGGACAAATGTGGTAGTCAATAAGAATACCCAACTAAGAGTCAGGGCCGAATACCACAGAAAATGGTATATCAAAGAGAAATCTATCAATAAATTTGGATTGTAAACTCATTCATTTGTAATAATAAAAACAAGTCGGTGGATGATTCCACTAATTTAGAAAAATATTTGGTTATTAGTTATCACAATTAAACTAACATTTCGGAGAATTCAAGAGTTAACCAGCAATCTAAGGGTGTGGGGATTGGAAATCGATGTCACATAGGGGTCATTATGTTGCTCTATAGTGATGAACATTCATGAATAAGCTAGGTCATCTTTAGTGACGCTAATCATCTTTTGATATCAAAGCATCGTTGCATAGAATCTCTTTTCGGTCTCATATATGTACTATACAAAACAACTGAATACCTCACTCTACTCTCTTTTTTAATGAAAATGTATCGAAAATTGATCCGACCCATAACCTCTATTTTCAAGCAAGTTACAAGAAAGTTACAGACATTAAACCTAAATTGCTAGTATCAGACTAAATACTCACTCCATTCAATCCCTTTCGAGCATCAACCGTAGATCGAAAGTAGGAATTAAGTTTACAACCTTAACCCATAAATTAACCCAATGCTATTAGCCCAAATTCATGTATTAACAACAACAAAATAGAGCATAATAAAATACCCACTACATTAAATCAACATCCAACCCCATAATTGCATCCTAGATCTTAGGGTTATAGCCACACATCACAAAAAGCAAAGAAAATATAACTTCCAGAAAAGCACTCATGGGTCCATGAAATTAAGTAATTACAAAAAAAACCCATTTTGGAATGAACTTAAATTTTTAAAATTCAAGAACAACGTTGAAAACCCCCAAAACCTAGAAAGTGTTCTTCATAAAGTAAAATGTTTCTCTCTCATTCTCAAAACTAAATATTCAGAACTCTCACCAAAAGAGTGCTTGAAGACTCATATTTCTCTCTCCTTTGGGATATTTATAGTTTTCTAAGATTTGGTCCAAACACACGGCACACTACCTTTTGGACGACGTTAGTCGAGCTCACCGAATTCATTCAACGAATCACCAATCATGCTTCAGCTCGCTTCTCTTGCTCTAGGATTTAAGTGTTTGAACCTCAGTTTGCGGGTTTATTCAACTCTTCCTTTCATGTATGGCATATCACCGAGTACCACCATGGTTTTCCTTTTGATCCTTCAATATTCCTCCTTGCACTGTCACTTTAGGCGATGGTCAACAAGGTTGCCTTTCCCAATCGGCGAGTCGCCTTTTCTTTTGGATTTCACCGACCTGTCTTGATATATAAAAGTATTGTGCGCTGTCACTTTGGGTGAGGTCATTCTCACCAGGTGGTCCGCCTTTCTTTCTTGGCGATCATAAATGTAAATTTTACAATTTTTTTCACAGTTTTGGCCATTCTTTCAAACATTCATCCCTGTCTTGTCCATTTGCCTTCATAGCTGCGAATCAACAAAATATCATTAGAAAAGGACAAAATTAGGAATTGAGGACACTAGTTATTAAGCTAAATAAGCCTTAAATGATTGCAAATCTAGCACTCATCAGGAGATATTGTTACACCACAAATTTTTGAAAAGGAAAAGATAGCATTTTTAGCCATTGTTTATGTTCTACGGGTCCAGCCTACGGTCCGTAGAAGTCTCTACGGACCATAGAAGGTATCCATAGAAAGTGGGTTGAATTTTTGGGAAAATCAAGTTTATATATCTTAGTCTATGATTGACCAGGACGGTCCATCAAATCTTCTATGGGTCATAAATAGGTATTGTAGAAAGATCCAAGACTTAGTAAAATTTAAGGGTCAAAGTTGAGTTCTACGATTGGGGTCTATGTACCGTAGAAGTTTCTACATACCGTAGACCAGCCTCGTCAAAGTTGGCTTGAATTCAGGGCTCCAATTGTTGGTCTACGATTGACTAGTATAGTTTGTAGGTTAGACATGTAGACCAGTCTGACATTTAATTTTTCATGGGTTTTTTTGTATTTTCCCTATGTGTTTAATACCTAACTATGTTGTTTTGACCCCTATTATAAGCCCTATATAAGTAGTTGTCACGACCCGGGAGCACCCCCTAGTCGTAACCGGCGTACTCGACCTCGAAGAGGTCTAATACAAGCCTCTTAGCATTCATCGCATAGACACCAAAACCATAAGGAATTAAAAACTTTCTTCACACACGAAGATACTTTCAATAAATAGCAAGCGGAAGACTTTCTAGACTTTATACAATATGTCTCAAAACCATCTAATACTTGAATATAACATTGGGAC
>JAJOOB010016055.1:0-38819 GCA_029582485.1 Solanum tarapatanum
TCGCGGGGACCATAAATCTTAATAGATTGGGAGAAAACGTCCGAGACATTTGACCCAAATTTCAGACAAATCTTTAAAAAGGAATTTACGGTAACTTTCGCCAACTTTTATTTTGCCACTTACCTAACTTCAAAACTTGAGATACAACACTTGAACACTTAAAATATCACATAACACATCATTTTTAATTTATTACTCACCCTCTTTGTCTTTCCACGAAGATACGAGTTAATTTAGACGTTTTGAAAAGTCGGGGTGTTACACTGTTGATGAAGAGGACAAGGAGAAATCAATAAGCATATTACCCTTATTAATAAGTGACAGTTGGGCTAGACGAACACTGCTATCAGTTATTGTACCAATAGTTCAGTGAATTGTACATTATATTGGGCCCATTTGTTAATACGTGGACAACAAGTTCTTTTGCCTACCCACAGATTTCTTGCAAGAGCCTGCCACACTGGGCGGATATGGCTTTGGTAAAGATCTGCTTAGCGTGTGCTTTCTCGGGTGCTACTTAGAACAGAGATAGTGTTCTTTTTTAAGCCGACCACACATTGATTTCTATTCATCTTCTGTATCCCAACTTTTGAGAAAATGTTGCTCAGTAATTGTTCATCTTCTAGGAAGGCCTTGCATGCTCGGTGAGACTTTAGTCATCTCTATACCCACTGCCTCTTCCATTCCCTTTTTTTCATCTTTTATTTTCTTTCATTTTTTTTGTTTCTTAACTAGCTTTATTCTACCTTCTTCTTTCAATCGTTGATGGTTAGGTTTTTTTCACTGCCCAGAAAATCTCAGTGATATCTAACGGGCATCTGCATCTCTGATTTGTTTTATTTTAGGTCTTATTTTGTTAATTTTTTTTATTGATTTAATTTTTCATTCAGTTTTTTTGCAGTAATGTTGCATGCACTGTATTTATAGTTAATCAGATGTTCTTTCTCCTCTTTTGCTCCTTCTCCTCACCTTATTTTTAATTTATGATTTTTTAAAAAATAATTGATTATTGAAATTTAGTGTTCATTTCGTTGTGTTGTTCATGTGAGTGTTTTTTCAATTTATTAATTTCTCAGGTGAGAAAATGGAGCATAAGAACTTCAATTAAAAAAAATCTACCCAATTTATACATTTCTTATGAGTAAGTTCATAATTTCCTGGTATACGATCTCAATATTGAAAAACAAATATCACTCCTTAACTATACTTTATCTTCTCTAATTTGATTGTAAGAAATTGTTTTATTTTTTCCTTAGCAGAGCATTATACTTTCTCATATCCGACTCTATCCATGATCAAATTATGTGTGGTGCAGATAATTCTTTTACAGAGCATTTGTTGTAACAATTAGTATTCTATTCAGCTTTTAAGGGACTTTAAAACTTCTTTGGTTCACTTATATTTTCTATTTCATGCGGCCTAAATTACACGAGCTAATATTTAATTCTATTGAAGTATAAGGGAGATAAAATAAACAAGAAGCTAGCGGAAACTGATAATATGTTGGATTAGCTATTTAACTTAAAGTGTACATATCTCTATTTTTGAAAATTTGCACTGCCTAACACAAATAATGGGTGCATTGATAAATTATTTTTGGCCGTTGGTATTATCCTCAATGTGTTTCTCATTAGCTTCACATTTATATTTAGGTATGCTAGAGTTAATTGTTAACTTTGCTTATCAATCATTAAATGCACAAGTTGTTTAGGGACTATGGTGCCTTATACTTGAAGATATCATGCTAAACATGGAGGTGTATTGTACTATTTTCCTACTGATCGTTATCTCTAATTCATTTAGGGACTCACATATCTTTTTTCAATCTCAATACTGCGAATCCATATATTATTTCTTGTAATTCTGATGAGAATTGTGCAATGCATATTGAGTATTTCATTTATTGCAAATATGAGCAGCAAAACACCTGTGAAGTTGAATGATGAGCAGTTGGCTGATCATCAATAATTTTCTGATCATTCGAAATACCCAACTCAAGCTACTGCAAACTAACGATGTAAAAGACTTGCCACTAAATAGGTAATACTTACTTCGTAATCAACCAAAAAGACCTCATGATATCAAATTTTCTGTCACAAGAACAAGCATTGAAGAGGAATGACATAAACATACAAATAAAGATGCTTGTGAGTTTGTTTATGAAATGGGAGAACTTTGAACCATCAACTGATATGTGACTAAGTCATTCCAGCTCTTTAATTAATGACATATACCATAAATGGATCAAACTAAATGTTTTAATAGAGAGAATTCAGTAACAACATCCATCAAAACTTAGAGAAATATCATCTAAGCTAAGCTTAAGGGATACCACAAATACGAAAAGGTAACATAAGTTCATTGAGGGGTCTTGAGTCCTAAACATTGCCTAAAAATGTAGGAAGATAAAGGAGAAATTATCTCAATTATGAGGAAACGAAAGAAAGGAAAAAGGGACTGGTATGATGTTGTAAAAATATGTTACCATCTTCGGAGTGCTTCTCCCTTGTAGTGCCTTCATTTAAACTTCTGCAAAGGCTTGTGCAGCTTCTGCTTCTGCAATAGCTATTGCTGCCTCTTGAGGTGTCATACTCCTCATCTCAGTTAACTCTAAATCTATTTGAGTCTTAGCAAGCATGTTTATGTCGTCCTGATAACCCCTAGAAGAGATCCTCTGCCTACTTTCCAAGAGGTTCCTTACTTTAATATCAAGTATTGATCAGCTTGAAACTTTGATTCAGAAGGTTAATAAAAGCAATAATGACTCATCATATTTGGTGCTAACTTACGGTCCTATATATTATGTCCTGACAAGTTTAATATTTGAGATGATAATCTATCATGTTGTGTGCTTACTGATAGGAACAACTTGATGCAGGATACAAAAGAATTTTGAACTGATGGTGATCAATTAATAATAGCTAGGTGGATTGTTATGCTGGTTATGAAAGTTTTTTGCCACTTTAAAGGTAAAGCGATCTGTCGCTTTCTATAACTTATCTCAAATGAATTTTTCTTTAACCTCATGGGTTCAATAATTTCTGGTAGATATTTACATCTTTATGGGTCTGAAAGTTCATCTTTGCTAGATTGTTGAAGAATTTTTCTTTTGCATTATGAAATGTTAGTATTTAAATGACCTCCCTATAGACTTGTTAGGCTTGTTAAATTGGTAAGACGGTGGCATTTTTGTGTTAGGCGAACTTGATTTGAACGCTCTTCGAATCATGTAGTATCACCCACTGCCATAAAGATTGGTTACACTGAACAGTGTAGTGACAATTGAATGTGTTGATAAAACATGGATTATAACCAAAAAATGGAGGATTGAAACCTATGAAGAGGTGTGAATTTTCAAGTTGGAAAGAGTTAATTATTGATAACCTCCTTAAATTCTTTAATTATGTTTCATTTCTGATTTCATTAAGTAAGTTGAATTTATTTTTGTGCAATTTCACAGAAGAATCTTTATTATTGGTAAAATCATCTTCTTTAGGAAGTTTCTTTCAACAGTATATTATGCTTATACTGTGTAATTTTATTTTAATTTTGTACATTCAGAAATATGTTTGTTTGAATACTCTACATTAATAAATATGTGTTCTGAAAATTGTACGGAATTTTTTACTTGTTCCCTGTATATTCTTTGAACAGAGTGAATCAATAATTATATTGTTGTTTTCTTAAATTAGAAAGCATTATAGCTAATTATTTAGCTCTCTCATTATTTAGAAAGTGATTTTTTTAACCTCTCATATAGCTTTTAATTGGATATTGAAGTAGCAGGATATATGATTTTCCATTCTCTTCTTCTTTCCCATCAGGCATTCACCTCTTAGACTAAAATGGTAACAGTAATCATTGATGCACCAGAAAATGACTTCAGAATCCAATAAAAATATTTTATATACTTGCCTATTTTGATCGACTTGCAAGACAAACAAAAAAAGATACATAATGCATTATGATATAGCCTTCTAAAAAATGATATGTTTAATTATTGTACTTTTAATAGGAATCTGATGTATATGAATTCTCACAAGCAAGTGTACAAACTAGTTCTGATAATAATGTTTTAAAAGTTGACCTTAAAGTTTCAGCTGATATTAAATATTTGAGGACATCCTCATGGAACTTATGTATGTAGAATCCTAGAAGTAAACTTTGGTGTAAGGCAAGTTCTTTTGCATAGACAATTGATTTTTTTGTTCCTTTTATTAAGCTTCACACTTAATTGGGAGCTTGTGGTGAACTTTAGAAAGATTCTGCATTGAAGATAGTTGGAACTTCCTTGGAGCTATTTTTCAGTAGTTGGATTTTTGAAACGTTGATCAAATTTTGAGTTATTTTCTGATTTAAGAACTGAAGTCATCTTTGATTGTTGAGGCTGATATGAAATTTATTTTAGAATTGCAACGATCATTCCAGTTGAACTGAATCTAAGAAGTCCTGTTTGAAGGAGTTGCAAAGATTATTTCAGTTCTTTGTGTGTGAAATCTACTGGGAGTTGAATTAAATCATCAGTTATCTATAATAATGTTGAATGTTTTTACACTTGAATAATTGAGTGTTGCTCAATTATCTTTCCCAAATTAAAATTTCAAGAGTGATGGAAAATTTCAGAATTGTAGGACATTGCTTTAATTTCATTTCGTCCTTCTTTAACTAAAATGTATCTTATGGTCTTTAAGTTCAAAGTTTCAGTTTTTATCCTGATTATGATTATTGGAGAAATTTTGGCATATGAATTTAATTTTTATTTTATTTTCTTTATTTAATTATTTATAGGTTCTTCACTTTCAACCACCAGATTGAATCATGTCAGCAATTTTTCTTTCGGAGAACGACAAAGAAACCATTGAAAGCTGAACTTAAGTTTGAAAGAGTTGGTTTGGTTCTTGTGGAATCAAACTCAATGGAAGATGAATTAATATGAGGATTTGGTAGCGAGATAATTAGTACAAAATAAAAGTCAAGATAGTATCTTGGTAGGTGAAATTTAGGTAAACCATAAAATGGTTTCACATGTTTAACCTTGACATTTTTTGACACATAGTGATGTCATGGATGACATTAATAGGAAGAATTCATTCCTATAAATAAGTAGCTCTTAATTCATTTTCAAATCATCCTCTCACTTGCTTTTTCACCTTCTAAGGCATTTGTTGTTCTCTCTTGTAGTATTTCACTTGTATTCTTTGTAGAGTGAATAAATATTAGTGCAGTTGTTCTTTGGTGGACGTAAGATCATTTTTTATCCAAATCATGTTAAATATTGTTGTTCTTCCTTGTTCTTTAATTTCACGCTTCCGCTAACAAAGTTAATGAATGAATAGTTTCCTCTGCTTCAATCGGAATGGTTTTTGGTACGATGAATTTTTCGGTACTTGCCTTTGCATCTGGATTGTTTGATGATATTGAAGAAAAGAACATGACTTTTTATTTTGGGTTATGTTTTTTTCTTTGGCAGATTGTCGCGACAGCAGAGACAAAAAGCTATGAGAAATTGTCTTAGGATCTTTGAAATGCTTCCTTTCTTAAGATTATGGAAAGACGCTAGAGAAATTTAGGAATGACACTGCTATTATTTTCAGGTACTATTTTTTTTAATCCAGCTTCTGCACAAGTGATGTTTTACTATACTCTTAATTATTTAGTTTGTGACTTTTGAAAGTTTTCACCGATGAAAGTGTACTACTCTTTTTGTTGGCCTTTGGATTGAAAGTCATAACGACCGGCGCGACTCCTGAGTATGAAAATTTACTCTAATATTGCAGAATACATATCGAAAAACAATGAGTGGCTTCTTATAACTGTAGAAATTGGTAAAATGAAGTTCCTTTAGATAATATATCTTACAATTTTCCAAAAAAGAAACAAAAAAATGAAGGATAAGAGAAAAGAACTAGCAAACAAACACATGGATGATAAATTTTGGATTGGTTGAAGTTGTGGAGTGTGTTGTAGATAGCATTTTCTTAACATTTAGTCATTTACACATTTTCATGTTTTAAGTTTGAACTTCTTTTTTTTTTCTTTTTTTTGAAAATATCATTTTTTTCAAATTTTGTAAATCGAGTTTGTGTTAGTGTGGAGATTGAAGTTCACTGTTTTATCTTTCTACAACATTTATGATAATCAAGCTAAAGTTAATGGTATATTTCTGCTAGCAGACTACTGCTATATATTTCCTTCTCATCAATAATGTGACTTTTTTTTGTTTTATGAAATATCATATGATTTGTTCTAAGTATTTATATTGTTTCATGGCAGGTCTTTATATGTTGAACATCGAGTTGTAGGCGTGCTATATCTGAAGAAATTCCTCTTTGCTTGAAGTTGAAAGAAGATTAGGAACTCCTATCAACGCCATGCTCTCCATCCCCCACACAAGTTTTGCTGGTTTAATGGGCTGCTGCTTTTAGTATATCAATGAAAGTGCAAAGACCACATGTTCAAGAGTTCACATCAAAAAATTTATACATACACCAAATATTATTATATTTGTTCAATTGTTGTTTATATTAACGTATTTGTGAGCCTTACTGGTGGAATAATGATGTGAAACCACAAATGTATCTCTATTCATCAAAGTCTTAAAAGATAATTTTCAGGTAAGTTTTTCTATTTTAAGTGAATAACCTGAACTAATTGTATTGGGCCCGTGCAAAGCACGGGCCATGACCTATCTAGCATGACTAGATACAAAGGATGAAGCTATCTTGTTTAATAATTGAACCAATTAATTTTTAGCACACTAAACTTAGTATTTAATAACTATTTTCTGTTTTAAGTAGTGCACATTCTAGAATTTCTAGATTCTCCTTTGATTAAGGTACCCTGTACAAGTTAAGGAGGAGCCAAAGTATATCCATGTCAAGAATCATTATGCAGAACAGAATACCAGTAAAAAAACTTTTGGTTCGAACAAATAGCTCTCAATTTATTGTATATGACTTCAACAATAACAATTTCTCAACATAAAACATTAATCTTATACCACAAGGTAGATGAAAAAGGAACACAGATCAAAGCACACGTTAGAGATTTAAAAAAAAAGAAAAAGAAGCACACAAATCAAATTAAAGCATACACTAGAGATAGAAAAAAGAAACGTCAATCAAAGCAAGAAAGATTTGTTGTCAATTTTACAATAGCCTTACAACATTCAAAAAAATTATTGGTGGAAAAAAAAATTAAATGTTGAAACAATTCAAATAAAACTTTACCATTTTCAAGTATTTCAGATGTAGTGCTCCAACACCGAATAGTAACTATAGTGTTATATGAATGCTAGAATCTGTCACTTCAAAAATCAAAGCAAAAATGAAGATAAAAGAATTAGAACAGATTGTGGGAACCTGATAAAATATAAAAAAAAGAGAATCTCACTTTCAACCTGAAAACTAAATTATAGAAAATAATGTTAAACATAGCAACAAAAATATTGAAGATTAAATAAAAATAAAAAAATAAATAAATAATTCTCACAAGTAGATATGCTAGGTTCTTAATCATCACTAAGATTACTTGTCTAAAATGAGTAAATAAACGAAAAAAATTGCATCCTTTTTTGATATTTAAAACTCTTAAACGAGAAAGTTCATATGATGCATTTAGTAGAAAGAAGAGATTATCAAAGGTAAATTCTATGTGAGAAATCCCTGCGTATTTAATGAACTAAGCAAAGTGATGGAGTTCTTGGTCACGTAGTTGACCTCAATCGTAGCTGACCGATGAATTCTCCGGGATGAATTTCGACCAAATCAATTAGAGAGGGTTTGTAGTTCAGTGTTTTGCTACATTCTCAAACACTGAAATTTGATAAGTGAGAGGAAGAGAAAGCTTAGGAGTTTATATATTAGTGTGATGAGTGATCCTATACAATGCAAATTACAGAAAATAATATGTTATGTCTAGCTAATTTGACTGTGTTATGTCATGAGAGTTTTGTTTAAGAATCTTAAATGAAATGTCATAATTAGTAGTTATTGACTGGGCCGCTAGAATGAAATAAATGATAAAAAGCATTGATTAATTAAGTTTTATGGTAAAAAATTAGTAATTAGATTTATTTTGACAATTTAAATTTTCTTCACTAATTGTTTTAAGATTTAGTAAATATATATTTGTTTCATATATGCCCATTTTATCCAAAATTGCTTGTTCACACTTTATTTATTAGTAGTATGAAAAGTATTTACATGATCAAATATAATTTGAGATTTCAACAACAGAGACACCTACAATTGATTTTTGAAATGATATTATTAATAGATTATTAATTATTACTCATAAATAAACAAATGAAATTTAAAACAGAGGCTTAAGGTTCTAAAAATGTAACAATATTTTTATAAAATAAAGTATGTCTATCATGTACTCACAACAAATCAGCAAATGCATGACACATATGAGAACTTACCCTTTGATTATTAAATATTATAGTCAAAGATCAGTAAAAATAAAATTATTCATATACTTATACTGTCCTAAATTAGCCGATCACACTTATTTTAAGAATTTAAATTGAAATTCAATTTTTCTTCATTAACTTTTTCTTATTTTATTCTAAATTGCTTGATCACGCTCGGTTTCATAATTTAAATTTTCTTTACTAACAAAATTTATAATATGTAGTAAATAATGAAATGTGGATGCTATGTAGCAAATCCACTCAACTCTACAATAAGATACTCAACTCTGTGAAACATAGTTCAACTAAACTCAAAGAAATAGGGCTCAACTCAATAATAAAATAATCGACTTTGTGAAACATAGTTCAACTCAACTCAAAGAAATAGGGCTCAACTCAACAATAAGATATTCAACTCTGTGAAACATAGTTCAACTCAACTCAGATAAATAGGGATCAACTCAACAATAAGATACTCAAGTTTATGAAACATAGTTCAACTCAACTCAGATAAATAAGGCTCAACTCAACAATAAGATACTCAAGTTTATGAAACATAGTTCACCTCAACACAGAGAAATAGGGCTCAACTCAGCAATAAGATACTCAACTCTGTGAGAAATAGTTCAACTCAACTTAGAGAAATTGGGCTCAACTCAACAATAAGATACTCAACTCTAGATATTCATATCAAGATAAAGCAACAATGAAAGATGCAATATATGGAAAGCGTTAAAAAAACAGATAGCAACTCAATGTATTGAAGAATACAATAATAACTCAGTTTGTATATAAAAATACAAATTATAACTTTGTGGGAGATTCTCTAATCGACAACTATCACTATGAGCTATGTGATGATATAACGTCTAGCCCACGCTGCCAGAACTGTCATATACTTAGAACCTACTCACTAAGTGGATCCACTAGTCTATGCTAAAAAGCAATAAGGAATCATCTAAAAAGTATGACCCTTTCTACACACGTTGACTTCATGGTTTATGGGGGCTGTGAGTTATTAGAACTCTCCCCATATCTGTGCTCAATACTACTCCCCAAAATATAACTTAGCTCATATGTTTTAAAGAAAATATTTCCTCTTCCTCAACTCTCAGATTATTACTCAAAAATATTTCTCTTAAAAGAGATGGTACTCAAAACTGCTGATGAAATCCTTTGAAAATTGGTGTTTCCTCTCATCTTAAATGTAAAAACATTTAATCTTAGGAATACTTACTTCCCATATATAATTTTAAAGAAAATGAACTCAACTCTACTCTTCCTCAAACTCAAATGCTCAAGTCTTAAAATAAATTATGAATAATTGTAAAAGACTTTTCAAAATAGAGGTCATGTCGAATTATGGTCATGAGCGACTCAACTAAAGGGTTTCAATAACCATATGTAAACTCAATACTCGGAACCCAACAACTCTAGAACTCAAGGACTCAAGGATACTACTCATCTCGAGAATGTTCAACTCATACGGTTCATGTGGAATTATGGGCATGAACAACTCAACTCAAGGACCCAATGATACTACTCATCTCAAGAGTGCTCAACTCATAGGGTTCATGCGGAATTATGGGCATGAACAACTAAACTCAAGGACTTCATCGGTAACATGTAGTAGTCCCATAAGTAGGAATATAACCAATTTAAAGTTCAGGATCAGATACAACGCTCACACTCACAAAGATGAACACAATGCATGCTTTCACCCATAGATTTGCCTGTATTTTCCAATCAACATTTGTTTCGACTTTCTCAAGATCGCAAAGGTCTTAACAAGGCTTGTAACAGGACTGAGTGTAAAGGTATGGTCAGATACAACGCTCACACTCACAAAGAATAACACTATGCATGTTTTCACCCATAGGTTCGCCCTTATTTTCCAATTGACAATTGCTTCATCTCACTCAAGATCAAAAAGGTCTTTTCAAGGCTTGTAATGGGGTTGAGTGCAAAAGTATGGTCATTTAGGTTTAGTGACTTTCATCCTCATGAAATGTGGTGCTCATAACACTCCCTTTCCTCTTCTTTCATCATTTTCTTTAGTGCTCATAAGTCATCCCATTATTCACTTTCCATGGATTGTTCCGAACCCCATTCCTTTTTGCATTTTCTATACTTTATTCCACGACTCTTTCGTTTTCATTCTTTTCTTCTCTTTTTTTTTGTATGGAGGGGTTCCATTTTCTCAACACCATGGGTTAAAGGAGACTTTTCTTGCACTTCTTGATTTGCCCTTTTCTTTTCACCACACCCCCAACTTAGGCTTTTGGCCTAAGTTGGCTATTCAATCAACCACAAATCAAGAGGATTATAAGTAAGGATCAAGAGGTGTTCAACAGAGGTTCACACACACTCACAAGGTAGGCCACAAAAGAGATATATGTCAAATAGGATCACACTCTTCGAAGTTGCCTAAGATCATATCAAGATATAGCCTTACTTAGTCGACCAGACAAACGGGGTAAATTCTAGGTGTTAACATGCATGGTTCACTGTAAACTCATCACACAAGGCATCGACACCAAAGTCAAACAAGACTCCACACTTTCGCTAGTGTGCAATGTTCATCACAAGAGACTCAATTTGATACTTGGCTAGTCACAACGAGATGCAAAGAGTTCACATATTGTCTATGTAATTTCACTTGGTCTCATCGTAACCGCACATTCAAATTCGTTCGATTATGAGCACTATTTGAGTAATCGATATTGATCAAAACCGAGACTCAATTTTTCTAAAGAACAGCCACATCCAAGTACATACAAGAGTGGGCAAATTTTTTGGAAGGGTTCAAAAATCATTTATAATTAAAGAAAAAGGATCCACAAGCTTAAACATCCACAAAAAAGTTGTGTAAAACACAATACTAAGCATAATGACCCAAATATAAAATCAAAACATCAGTCACGAATAGCACACAAAGGTGGGCCTCACCCCACCACAAATAAAATGATTTGTCCTCAAATGCAAAAAAGATTATCCAAAATTTAAAATAAAGAAAGACAGAGAGGGAGGTAAAGAGGGGATCCTGTCTACGCAGTCTCTCCATCTGTCTAGGCTTCAGTGCCTGATGCTGCAGTCAGGATTTGGATATTAGTACCCGAAGTCACCTCAGAAGAGCCAGCTCCACTAGAGACAGCAAAAGGAGTATTTGTCAGGGAAGCCTGCACAACCACATCTGTCATAGCTGCTTCAGTCTCTGTCAGGTCCTCATTTGCAGCTCTCTCAGTTTCTTCAAGCATCTCATCATCAGTCTCCGGCTCAGACTCGGCTGTCTGCTCCATTCTGTTCTCATTTCCGGTGGTAGTCGAAGACATTTCAAGCACATCTGGAATCTTCACTGTTCTAAAGACCATGGACATATCAGTGGATTTCAACTGATTCACATCCTCCCGCAACATAGCTATAGTGGCCTTTAAGGTCGTCACCTCTCCTGTGGCTCCTTGGTCATGCTCACACACCACTATTCTAGCCTCGAGGGCGTCAATGATAGCTCTCAGTGGTGTCACAGCATCAGTCAGGGCAGTCTGAATCATGTCTGGAATGGAGGTTTCTACTCTGGCAGCCCGACGATCAGCAGAATGGGCGATTTGTCCCATCCAGAGTAATGAAGCATGAGTGATTGGAGTCCGGGAGACAGCAGCAGTAGCAGGTTCGGGAGGTAGCGCAGCAACAGAAGAACCTGGAGTGTCAGCAAAAGTAGCAGTGGCAATAGATGTACCTGAAGGCCCAGGGGTCGGAGTAGGCAAAGATGCCTCTGCAGGCAATGAGTTTGTGTTTACAACCGGAGATGAGTCCACCGGGGCTGCCTTTTACTTCTTCTCAGCCTGGTCCTTTAAATACTCTGCCTCGATCCTCTGGATATTAGTAGAGGATATGGGAGTTCCTTCCAATCCGTTTTTGTATCTCTAGGTACCTGAGCATGTCTGTACAGCTCTGTGATCAATACCAGAAAGGGGAGGAAAGTTTGATGCTGCTTGGTCCTCATGACCATCTCATGTGCTATAATCATCCAGAAATTGAGCCTCGTCCCATCAAGGATACAGCCTAGGCAGGCTGCCTTGGCCAAGCGAAGAATAGACTCGTTTTGGGAGGGCATGATAGTGCTACTGATGAAACCAAACCAATACCTCGTTGCTACATTCAAGTCTTTCTTTTCTATTGGAGCCCCTGCCTCTAACCATTTTGGAGTACCATCTGAAATAAGTGGGGCCAACCACTTCTTCATATTGTCCAGCTTCTTTGTTCTAATCATATGCTGGCAATAATCATCAATACGTGTGGATACGCCCAAGACTGTGTGGATAGAAGCACTATCACACTTTTACCTTCCTACCTCTGACAACCACGTAGTCAACCGGCTTGAAGTTAGCTGCCGACTTCTTTCCTTGTGGTATCAATGCGTTGTACACGCTGTAGAATTCCCTAACACAGCTTGGAATATACGGGCCACGGGGTTTTGTGATCATCTGGAACTTGTGATATTTCAGGCAATGCATTATCTTCGGGTACCTGTCGATAACCCCATTCGTGGACAGACGCTTCTCCTCAAGAATCGTCCTCAATCCCTTAGTCTTTAATCTATTAATCAACTTAGGAGGAGGACCCTGCACATGAGGTGCTAGGACTACAGCCTGCTTTTGAACTAGAGGAATGGTAAGTTGAGGGTTCCTGATCCTAGAAAGATCATTCATCTTTTTAGATCGTAGCTTTGCCCTCTGCGCTGGTACGAGCTCATCATCATCAGAAGCTGCAATCTGGGGTTCCTGGTGCTCACCCTCACTTTTAGGACTGGTGAGGTGAGTGGTGTAGATTCCATCACTGTCGGAGCTGACCTCCTGTGATGCAGGTGCCTTCTCTTTGCCCTTGCCTTTCCCACCAGTTATGGGAAGTTTGGTAGCTTTTCTATTAGATACAGCTGCACCATCATTTATTTTAATCCCTTAAGTCGTGTTTCGGGGTGGCATGTCTCTTCCTGCAACTTTAGGTCTAGCCATATTCGCAAAACATAAAGTAGCTGCATATTGACTCGCTGAACTAGTCGGTGAATCGCCGAATCAATTTGGCAAGCTAGATCGGGTTCGCCCAAAGGATTGGCTCTAGTTTTTTTAGAAAGTCGGCGATGGGAAGACCCTTTCGGTGGATCGCCGATAGCTTTCGGCGGGTGCAAGTTAGCCTGCCGAAAGTAGCAGTGCAACACAGTTCACGGGTGCAGACAAAGGGTGATTCAAAAAGACTTTCGGCGGATCGCCGAGTAGTTTCAGCGACCTCCAGCCTCTCGCCAATAATTACAGAGCTCAAATACAAGTAAAGCATGAAGTAGAAGGTGAGAATGGGACATTAGGGAACCACTGAGTGGTTAGGCGAGCTAGACCCAGCTCGCCAAATGACCCAACGTGCCTATGTTCAACCCGTCTTCTCGAGTACAACCCCGCAACCCTTGAAAACAAAATCAAACCATGCACAACTCAAATTCACATAAGACCCATAACGCCCATTGCCCCGGGATACTCAAACTTCTCCCGGTTTTGCCAGATTTGGCTATTTGACGCCATTTGCCCTTAAGAACGATGCTACTCCCTCTATCATTAGGCAAATTACATCGGTTGGCACAAATACGGGGCTACTCAGACTTCACCCAACTAAAATCAATGACATGCAAGCATAACCCCACAAGATTTAACCAATCTCAAGGCACATGAACAAGGGAAATCGACACTATAAGCATTACAAGCAAAATTAATAATTTAAACCAGACATTTAAACATTCTAATCTTATCAGGTAGGCCCAGCACACTTCATCAGGATAAAATCTATTGCATAAGAGTACAAATATTAAAATCAAATATGGGGTTTGGAAAACCAACCATTATTGCCTATTAAACCAAGACTATATTGCTAGGCGGCAAAGAAATCCAGATCCAAACACTAATCGATCAACTACAAATACTTATAGCATGCAGAAATATTGAAAATACTAACTAGGTGCGAGTTTGTGAAGCTTGAAAGGGAGGCAAAATGAAGATTTTGAAACCATTGGGCTTTAATAAACCATCCAGTTCTTCGCTCATTCGGCGATGTTAGTCGCACTCGCCGACCCACTCGTTGACACGCTGAGTGTTCACTTACCTTGCCGAGTTTTACATGCCTTCCAGTTAATGTAGGGGTCCAAACAACGGTCTACGTCGGGTTCGTCGACCTGGTCGGCGACTGGCCAATAATTACCTGGGCTCACCAAGTTTTACAGACTCTATTTTAAAGATATCTTGAGTCAAACAACGGTTTAGATCGGACACGCCAACCTATTCGGCGATGCGCCGAATGGACCTTGTAACTTGCCAACCTGCAATTTCCACACACTCTCCACTCTTTAACTTGTACAATCAACAAATCATTATTTCTAAAATGATTTAAAGCGATAAAACATTGGGTTGCCTCCCAAGAAGCGCCTTAGTTAACGTCGTGGCATGATGCAAGTCCTTATTCAAACTCCATTTGTGGGGTCGACATTAGTTTCATCAGGACACCCCGCTTTTGGCTCTGGTAGAGAGTAGATAGTACTTGGTCCATTTGGGATACCAGTAGATGAATGAGCATGGAATGAGAGGTTGTCATCTGATTCAGCATCAATACATTCTCCATCAATTCCTCCAACACCCTATGCTGCTCATTGGATTTTTGGAGTAGAAGTGTGAGCATTGCGTTGATCTATCCATCTTCCTTGTTCTTAAGTTCCCTTCGTTCATAAGGAGGAACATAGCGCCCTTTCTTGTTGCACTGGACTTCAAGATCCCCAATCTTCTTGGTTAGCTCATCTAACTGAGTTATCAGGACTGCTAAGCTGAAGTCTCTCCTTTCTATTGCTTGATTTGGCTCATTTAAGTTGTCAAGCAATTTGGCTGCTATCACATAGGGTTGTCGTACTAGACTACCTGGGACAATTTGATCAGCCAACATTCTGTTCCCTAGGCCAAGACTTCTGTAAAAACATTCCAGAAGGACTACGTTGGGAATTTCAAGAGTGGGACGTTTAAATCAGAAATGATTTAAATCTCAGCCACGCCTCATGAAGTTGTTCACCTACCAATTGCCTAAAAGTTAGAATCTTATCCCGGAACATTATCACTTCTACTGGAAGGTGGTCCATTTGCTCAATCTCATCAGTTACACTCATTTTTCCTGTTTCAGCACACAAAATAACAAAACAAAACTAAATATTAAGTAAGTAGAACTACAACTAAGAAGAACAAAAATTCTATGAAACTAAAAATTCTCAACTAACACCACTCCCCCCACTCCCCGGCAGCGGCACAATTTTGATGTTTTGACGTAATCAAAGACACGACTTCCAATTCAGGTGTCAATGATCGCGTGCAGTAATATAATCCAACCGAATGGATTGGGGTCAAGTCACAAGGGAGTGGTTGCAAGAATTAATAGAAAAGTAAAATCAAGTTCTAATCAATCATAGCTATAAACATTAACAAGTAAAAAAACATAATAAATCAAGAAGGTGACACGAATGTCAATTAACAATGGGGGGTTTGTATTCAATTAATGACAAAAATAGCGAAAATATAAAAATACGAGATAGGGAATCGTGGGATGTGATAGGAATATGGGATAAAATATACTATTGGGTAAATGCTATTGATAGTAAATCGCTGAATATTTGTAACTAGGCTAGACTTTAATGGGGGTAAATTCTCTCTCGAGCAACTTACCTCGAATCAACTCGGTTTCTCTCAAACACCGAATTGCAACACTTAAGCACAACCACCGCCTTATCCCATTCACTCTCTCTAACTGAATGTGTGGGAGAAGGTCTAGGGTTCACTCTCTCTAACTGAATGTGTGGGAGAAGGTCTAGGATTCACTCTCTCAAGCTGAACCCACGGCGACCCAATAACCACCGGCTATCGATTTAGTAGTCTTAGTTTTAAAACTTCTCTTTCGGACAAGCCAAAAACACTAAGATGAAATCGTATTTGCAACTACAATCCCATTAAGTTCAAACAAAATTACTAAACGAAATCACATTTAAACAACAAATAGACTAACAATAAGCAATACCCAACAGAAAATTTAATCCATATTCACAAAATCACACCCCAAGAATTGGGGTTTTATCTAGACATGAAAAATAGATATAAATCAATACCAACAAGTGTTTCCATCAAGTGGGTATGATAGAAAATGACTTTAAAAACGTCGAAGATGAAGATTCTTGGATACCCACTTTCAATTTCTTGGAGTTGAAAACCTTCAAAATCTTCAAAATCTTCAAGCTCAAGAACAATGTCTCCCAACAACTTTAAGAACTAAAAACTGAAAATATTCTAAGTCTCATTAATAATTCTCTACAGCTTGATACTAAGCTACAAAATTAAATGAGTATTTATAGTTTTCAGAAATTTGTGTTGCGAAGGATCACTTGGTGCAGTTAGTCGGGATCACCGATACACTCGGCGATCCACCCTTTGGTCTGGTTCATCGTCTTTCAGCTATTGCCTTCAGCATCTTTGCGTTTTGAATCATTGAGCGATATGGTGTTTGCTTTGCGAAACTGTTTGGCTACGCGCCGATTGCTCCCTTTCCTCGCAGACTTGATCTTTTCCTTCAGGGCTCAGCACACTGGAATATTAGGCGAGGTTAACGCCATTCGGCAACTCGCCTAATGCATTATGCAATCATCACTACAAGAAACATGACTTTAACGACCACTTGTTAACGAAGAGATATATTTCCGGTCGCTACAAGTGTATCTAGTTTAATATCAACAAAAGTATAATATCCGGTCGTTAATAAATATAATATTCTATTGCCGAGTTCTAAAATAATGAAATTTTATTAATAATAAAAGAGAGGTTACTTTTTCCTATTTTATTTCATTGATAACCATCTCCACCCACGCACACAAAAAGAAAAGAAAACCCTTTGTATATCCAGTTAGCTTTGATTTTGGGGAAGTATTTTCTCTTCGAGCTGGATAAATCATGGTTTTCCATAGGAAGCTACAAGCTATGTTATCACTTAGCCTCTACAAAGCCTTTGATGTATTTTTCGATTCGTGACCATCCGTTTGATGTTCTTTGGTCGAAAAAATTGAATCGGGTATGAATCTTGTGTTACTCTATCAAATCGGCTCTATTATTGTAGTACAATTTCTTCTTTCACCGTCTCCCTGAATAATTTCTCTGATTTGATTTTTGTTGCCTCCCTAGCTTACATGGTTAATGTTTTGTGCTACTACTTTCCTGATTTATGCCATTTTTGAGGTTACCTCTTTGATTAAAATTTTATTTATCATTTTTGTGTTGTTATGGTTGCTCTGTCTATGAAGTTTTTTGACTGTTCTGTTTGCTAGAAACGCTATTTGCCACTATTTTTGCTGGTTACTTTCATTGTCGTACAAAAATTATTCTGAACAAATACTACATTGATGGCTATGGAAAAAATAATAAATTTTGAAGCCACTGCCCCTCTGTTTATCGCTGTGTTATCTCTAAAAAAATTTAAGATGATGACAACATTATGAGAAAAGTTAGGTGAAGTGTGAAAATAAAGGTACTATATGGCCACAATCACTGAAATAAGAATTAGTCCTTGTAGGTAAAAAAAAGTTTTCCTATTGTTGTTTCTTTAATAGTGAGTATGCTGAAATTTTCTTAAAAGAGTAATGTTAAATAGTTAGAGTAGATTTATGTAAGTTCAAAAATTAAATTTGGACGTGGTGTGTTCTAAATTGAAAGAGTAGATTTTTACTACCTTTACTTTCTTTCTTCAATAGTTTCATTACAACTTTTTACTCTTGCATTTCTTTTAAATCTGTTCTGAAAAATAATTTTCCTAAGCCAATGGTCTATCAGAAACACCTCAACCCCACAAAAGTAGGATAAGGTTTGTGTACATTGCACCCTCCCAACCCCGTCTTGTGGGAGTACTATGTTAGGTATTATGTTGTTTGCCTTCCTCCATGGTAGCAAAGTGTTAATCTTAAATGTTATTAATGGAGTTCCAGTCTCTAGTCTAATTTAGTCCCTCTATGGCAATCCTCTATAGCAGTTTTGTTCTGCATTTTTACTTTAGCCTTCATAAATCTTCATCTTTCTAGACATTTGCTTGTAGCAAAACCTTGCCTTATTTTCCAGGTTACGAATCCATTTTACGGAAGATTACCTATATAGGCTGTCGCTTCTAGCTTTAGGTAATCTTAAAGCTTATAATTGTCGGTATAATATTGTGGTTCATATCCACAACCAAGTCGATGCCTCAACTATATTTGATTGCTAAAGGTATACAAACAGATTAACTGTTAATAAATAATTCTTATCCTCATTGTCGTTATGTTTTTTGTCTTGAACCCTTGCCATGTTATATTCCATATCATTAGACATACAAGGATCAGTAATGCTATTGATTTCGTAACTAATACGCCTTCCTATTACTATTGTCTATCTCCTCGTTATCAGCTTCTTTGGTGTTGTTATTAGTGTTCATATTGTTCTTAGGAATGAACTTCATAGTGGTTCTCCTTTTTGGAATTTCTTTGTCTTTTTCTTTTTCAGTTATCCAACTTTGCTTCAGAATAGAATTTCCCAGCTACCTAACAAATTTGTATTTATTCTTACCATGTTTCCTTTGTTGTTGATCATTCTACTTATCATTGGATTTTTCCTATCAAAATTACTCTCTTGTTGTTTCACATTGTGGATAATTACTGGTTATCAGTTACTATTTATACTTTTTTTTTTGAGTAAATATCAATTAATTTTGATGCATGGATCTCGGCAGTTGCAGATACATTCACATTTCATTTTTGGACCTGACAATTTCCTTCCACCTGGAATCAAATGGTGTACCTGCCACTTTCTCCTTGAACTAAAATAATTTCAAAGGTATCATGATTCGAGCCTGATAATATGTGCATCATCTCTTGGTTTAATAGTGAATTTCTATTACTTTTTACTGGGTCATAATTATATTTGTTTACTGAGTTTTGAATAGATTATTCGTACATACTAGATAAAAATTTTAATGCAAGAACAAGGTTTGATCCAAAGTTACTAGGATTTGCTAAACTAGTAAACACGACTATGGCTCCGCCTTGGTTTTCAGTACCCAAAGATTAAAACAAATCGAACTGTAATGGATGCTCTTATCAGTTTTAATATCTTAGAGTTCAGGAGATATTTGAAATATACTAAAGATGTTTAGTTTCCAGTAAGCTTTGGGATAAGCATTTTCATTTTCAAATCGGGTCCACAGATTTATTCTTCAATTATGTTCTCCAAAATCTAGTTTGATGATCTCTGTGTCAGTTTGAGAAACCACAAGAGACTGTCACAATATTTGTATTACTGTGTTTTTGACTTTTAGTTTCTTAACAAACTCTAATTTCAAATGTACCTTGAACTTTAGTGAAGGTCCCTGACGTTTAAATTTTCTCTCGACATCCAGCAACAAACTTGTGGCTGTTCTTTTTGTCAGTCATTCTTTTTTGATAACTTTGGTGTTTACCTCAGTATGTGTAATATCGTACATATATCATGTGACTGTGTTCACCAAGGCTTAGGCAGATGAAAATAAATAACTTAGTTTTTTTTGTGCCTTCCCTCGGATGCTACCCTACCCCTTTTGCTCATTCTAGTA
This sequence comes from Solanum tarapatanum, assembly GCA_029582485.1. Taxonomy (NCBI): domain Eukaryota; kingdom Viridiplantae; phylum Streptophyta; class Magnoliopsida; order Solanales; family Solanaceae; genus Solanum; species Solanum tarapatanum. The sequence continues at coordinate 20,084 of JAJOOB010016055.1, forward strand.
TCATCAACCTTAGAAGGCACAATTGGATACAACTGGTGCTTGTTCCATTTTTTGACATTATGTTATTGAAACTCCTTATATTTCTCACGGATTCTCGTAACTTCAAAACATTGGAACCTCATTTGAGGACATTGGAGGACGTAAACTTCTCTAGTGTAAAACTTATAAGCAGCAGCAATTTGTAATTCTGAGCCAGAATTTAACATAAGTCAACAGGCAAGCAATCTTTCTCATAGTGGTCATAGAAAAAAGTAAACTCTTTACTTGGTGAATGTTTTTAACCTTTCCGAATTTTGAACTGAAGAAAGATGTTTAGTAGTTCTAGAAGCTAGTACTGACTCTAATATTTTTGTATTAGAAACAGCGACATGACATAATTATTGGCATTGCTAAAGGGTTGCTATGTCTTCATGAAGGTTTACATACTTGCATTATCCACTGTGACATCAAAAATAGCAGTGCAGTGATGTTCATCTTCTTTCTACAAGGAGCTTAAGATAGTTATAATTTTTGTCCATCTTGTAGGCTTAGGTAACTTATTTACAATTGTTGCATTTTATGGTGCTCTAATCATTGCAAAATTCATATGGTACCGATATGTTGTCTAATCATATGCATGTGTCTGTGTAAGTTCACACTTCTATATATATTGTTTCCATATGGTAATTTGATAGTTTCTATTAATTACATGATTCAAGAAGAATTTGTTTTTTTACCGCAGTGTTTTTAAAATCTCTTCTACCATTGTCATATTAATTAAAGGCTCTATGTTGATCATGACTCTTATTCTACAAATACCATATATATGTTAACAAAGTATTCTCATCTACAATCTCTCTCTCTCTCAGGTGTTGAGAACTAAATACTAATTGAGAAGGGAATGTGGAAAAGGTTGAAGCACAAATTGAAGTGCAAGAACATTTTTTTTTTTCTGAGGATTCTTAAAAAATGTTTCCATTTGTCCGTTCACTACAATTGTGTTCTGTTTTTTAGGAGATGTAATATGAATATATTTTAGGTATTGTAATGTTTTACTTATTTCTAATTAACAATGATGTTTTATGGGTATTGACTATTATTTATGTTCGAATGTGAATTTATAAGAGAAAACTATGAAATAATCATTTCAATTTTAATATAAGTTTTCATCTGATTATATTTGTTTAAAATTAACGTTACCAAGGCAAAATTTTGCAATTAAAACAATTAACATCAAGAGTAACGTACAATTAATGACCGAATTAGTTGTTATTGATGCTCTTTATGACCAAAATGGTAATTAGCGAAAGGAAAATCTGGTCATTAAAGGAGGTATAATGACCGGATTTGTTACTATCGCTAAATGGTCTTTAACGACCGGACCAAAATTGGTTGTGTACTTTTAACGACGGAGCCTTTAGCGATCGGTCACGACCGGTTTTCATCCCGTGGTAATTGACCTTTAACAATCGGATTTTAACTTTTAGCGACCGAATTGCCCCTCATTAAAAGCCATTTTTCTTGTAGTGCATCAGGCCTTCTTTTCTTCGTCTTTTCAGCCGCCTTGTTCCTTTTTGCCAAGTAATGTTCATGCTTTGCCTCAAACTCCAAATACCTTAAACTTAAGGATTTACATCAGTTATTGAGACAAAATATGCATTTGAAGACACTAAATCTATTAAAATAAAGCCCTAAATGAGTCCAAATCGTGGACTCATTTATTTCCCCTTGTCTTCTTCATCAGTAGAGATCGGGTGAAATCTTCCAAGCTAGGGTTATTCATTTATAATTGCAGTATAAAACCTTTTTCAAAGTAGCATGAAGTATTTATGCCTTTATATGCCTTCTCCAAAAGAAGAATTTCGGTGAAACTCGAATAGCCTTAATAATATCTTTTCCATTCTCTAACTGATGGAGAGATGAGTAGCGAAACTTCCTTGAGTATCAAACATAAGTGCGCTCATCAATCTTTAGGCAGTGAAAATATGACAAGTGAAACAAGTCATTTCTTTAATCCTCCTCAAAATAATGTTTTGTCTCGTGCTAGGAATGAACCTAGTGATCGTAATGCTAGAAATAGTGACAAAAGTCGTCTCCTTCTTCAAAATAATTATCTTTTGGCTCATGTTTGGGAAGATTTTGCAAGTGGATGTACAAGTGATTATCCTTTTCTTGTGCAGAAATCTTCAAATACTGGAGAAGATAACATAAATGCTACATTTCGAGGACATGGAATTGGAAACGTCATTTCGATGGTGGAAAACTCTGCAAAGGGAAAAAAACCCCATCAATCCTATACACAACACAATCAACAATGTGAAAGGTGATAAGGAAATTGGTGTTGCCTCTAGGATTCCAAATCCTGATAAGGGATGTGATGAGTGATTTATGCATTGGCAAGCCACGTCTAGTACTAGAAGTGTAATTCCACCTAAAAGGTTGGATGATTACTTTTGAGAAGGAAGAAAGTCACCCGAGCAAGGCCAGAGTTAGTAATAGAATTGGTATAGAAGTTTGAGAAGAAAATGCCAACTTATATTAAATTCGTTGGTAAATTGATCAAATTGGTTGGCAAATTGAGTTACCAACCAAATGCAAACTTATATTAATCCGTTGCTAAAAGGCTCGTCGGTAAATATTACCAACTGATTTTAATTTGTTGGTAAACTTACCAACTAAAAATCAGTTGGTAAACACCCAAAGATGTTACAAAATTTTGAAACATGGCCCAGAAATTTTTGTTGGTAAATCCACCAACTAATTTTTGGTTAGTGTTTTGTTAGTACCTTTACTAACGAATTGAAAAGGAGTTAGTAAATTTGTTTGTTCACTTTTCCAGATACATTGGTAATTGGTTGGCAATTGTAGTAACAGAAAATTTATGTTGGTAATTTACAATAAATTTTAAATACTTTTATTTTGTTTCCCATCCGGTGTCCGGTACCCACATGGAGCCCGACTAAATCCGAATTTACGCCGGGAAGTCCCACATTGGGGGGTAATGCACTTCCTAAGAAAGGCAACTCCGTACCCAAGGGGAATCGAACCTGAGACCTCTTGGTTAAGGATGAAGGAGTACTTACCACTCCACCACAATCCTTGTTGGTAATAAATTTTAAATACATTAGTATGATTATTTGTTTTTCTAATAAATTTACTAATTGATTGTTAGTTTGTTGGTAATATATCATTCAAGTTCAATGTTAGGTTAGTAATTGATTGACAATATGTTCAAAATATTATTAACTGAATGATTATTTAATAGTAAAATATTTATTAATTTATTGCATTTAAAAATCTAAGAGCACAAATATAAATCCAAAAATATTATATCAATTTTATAAATCATATTTGAATGAAATAATGCAAAATCTATGATAACAAGTTAAATTAATCACAATATGACACATATCATTATATCAAAAATTTTAATTTGAGCACGTTTACCAAAAATATTGACCAAATTTAAATTTTGGACAAAACTTAAAAGATAAAATGCCTAACAATAAAAACTGAAAATGGAAGCCTGGAAACCTAAACCAACCATCTTATTAGATATAAAAATGGCCTTCCGAAGCTAATCGCGCTGACGAAATTCTCATCAGAGCACGTTTACAAAAAATGTTAAGCAAAGTCAAATGTTGGCCAAAAGTTAAAAGTTAAAACACCTAACGGTACAAAATGAATATGAAAACATCAAAATCCAAACCAAGAAAAATGACTTTTCAGAGCTAACTGCGTTGACGAAATTCAAATTTGAGCATGTTTCCCAAAAAAATTGACGTAGTTCAAATTTTAAACAAAAGTTAAAAGTGAAAACGCTTAATGACACAAACTGAAAATAAAAGTCTCAAAACCCAAACAAACCACCCTATGAGACCAAAATTGAACTTATATGGCTAGCCGTGATGATAAAATTTTAATTCGAGCACGATTACCAAAAATATTGACTAAAAAGAATTTTTTACCAAAACTTAAAATTTAAAATGCCTAACGGCACAAACTAAAAACGGAAGCCTCAAAACCCGAACCCTCTATCTTATTACATAAAAAATGACCTTCCGCATCTAACTGCACTGAAGAAATTCTCATCTGAGCACGTTTATCAAATATATTGACCGAAGTTCAATTTTGGCTAAAATTTATAAGTCAAAACACCTAACGGCACACACTAAAAATGAAAGCCTCAAAACCCGAACCAACCATCCTATTAGATAAAAAATGACCTTTGGAGTTAATTACGCTGATGGAATTCTCATTTGAGCAAGTTCACAAAAATATTGACCAAAGTCAAATTTTGGCCAAAACATAAGATTTAAAACACCTAACGGCACAAACAAAAAACGGAAGCCTCAAAACTTGAACCAACCTTCCTGTTAGATAAAAAATGACCTTTCGAAGCTAATGACACTAACAAAGTTCTAATTTGAGCACGTTTACCAAAAATATTGACCAAAGTCAAGTTTTGGTTAAAATTTAAAAGTTAAAACGCCTAACGACACAAACTGAATATGAAAGCCTCAACACTAGACGCTGATTTACCAAAAAAATTAGCTTCAATTGGTAAATTTACCAACTATTCAAATATAAATTAGTAATTAATAATTTACCAATAAATTTTATCACAGTTGGTAATAGTCACTATTCAACTAAACATTCATATGTAATATTACCAACTAATAATTAATATGTTGGTAAATTTTACCAATAGATTAATGATCGGTTGGTATATTACCAACTATTTTAATGATAGTAATTTACTAACTACAATCTTTATTCGTCGGCAAATTTTCCAACTAATTGGAAATTGGTTGGCATGTTTACCAACAAATTACATTTCGTTACTAATTTACCAACACATTTATATTTGGTTGGTAAATTTAGCAACACAATCTTGCCGTTGGTAAATGTTTGGTTAGTAATTCATTGGTAATATGTTAATAAATTATATAAACAATTTTTTTGTCATATTTACCAACCGATATATACTTCGTTGGTAATATTACCACCCAAAGGTGCGCACTAGTAATATTTCAGTTGGTAATCCATTGATAGAATGCTGCTAAATTTGGCGCCATTTTTTCCCGCCGTATTTACCAACTAAAATACTTAGTTAGTAAGATTTTGGTTGGTAATCTGTTAGAATTTCTTTGTTAAGTTTTACAATATAATTCAGTTAGAAATATGTTGGTAATTTGTTAGTAGAATACTAACCAACTTAAGTTGTTAGTAAAATCTGTTGGCAAGTTGGGGATTTTTTGTAGTGAGAAGTTTGAGAACATGGGTAGGAAGGGAAAAGGAAGTTAATTAATTATGATATTGAATATTCTCGTCTCCTTTTAGACTTCTAGTTTAGTATTCAAGTGTATTTTCCTGTATTGTAATTCCTTGCAATTGCCTTTGATGTGTTTTATTGTATTTCGTAAAACACATTACTAATATATATCCATGTTAGTATTGTGAAATTGTGAGTTGTTGCAATAACCCATTTTGCCGCCCCCGTTACTATTATATTCTATCAAACTCATTTCTTGGTCTTGTATTGCAAAACCTTACAAAGCTACAGTTGTTATCATTCATTCTCTTTAATTTTCTCTTATCATAATTATGTCTCTCCGAATTCTAGAAGTGCAAAAAAACAAGTCTTTATTTATGCAGAATTAGTGTTGCTTTTCAGTTCAGTAACTTTTCGTCAATCCTTTTCTAAGAATATCACTCAGAGGGAATAGTGTCCACTAGTAGTGATGTTTAGTTACGAAATTATGGTGATGTTTGTTTGTTTTTTAAATAAAGTTGTTTGTACTTCAAAGTGTTGCATTTACCTCATTTTGTGAATCCAGATTTGAGTGGTTTTGAACCTTGTTTTACTTTAGTAATTGGGTTTTTGGTTCATTAAATTCATCCTTTTACTTGTTTAGCAAAAAAAATGCATATCTAAGTATCTATCATGTCTCTGCTCAGTGAGAGGTTCATATTTGGTGTTTTGAGCATTTATAAAAGAATACTTGGTTCTTCGAAGCATATTTACTTTAGTTGCAGAAGTGAAAATACAATTTAAATGATCATAATCAATAGAAACATATCAGATCATACGGTATATCGAGAAGGTGGGTAACAACGACGGAAAAACTGTCGACCTAGGGTTTCTAGTGGCTCCTACATAGGCAGCAGCTACGCAGTTATCATGGCTGCTACGACCACTGGAGGACCTTCTTTCGAGGTTGTCCAGCCCGTCCCACCACCTCAAACCACCACATATGCCACCCTTTTCAATTCCAATACTATAAATCCTAAACAATCTGCCCTAATTAACTCAAAAACACTCGTAAAATCAATTGAAATAATTCATGGAGAACCTACTATCACGTTTTCAATGAAGGAAAGTCAAGACTTTATGATCGAAGATGGATTACATCAAGCAGTGGTATTTAAATTATCCCATGGTGCACCAGATTTGAAGATATTAAGGTCAATTTTACCAAAACATCTTGGTACCAAAGGCAATTGTTTAATTGACTTACTTGCTCCAAGACAAATTTTGTTGAGGTTTGATTAATATGAAGATTATGTACTAGCTTTATCTCGCTCAGTTAATTATCTTCTCTACAATGGAGAGGAGAACCAATGTAGGGTTTTTCCATGGTCCATTGGATATAACCCTAAGGAGGAAATGACGTTAGCTGTGGTTTTGATTTCTTTATAGAACTTATCTCCAGATTTGTTTGCAAAGAAGTCTCTGTTGTCTATAGCATCAGCAGTTGGGAAACCAATAGCTATAGATAAAGCTACTCAAATCAAGTCAAGACCTAGCATGGCTATGGTCAAAGTTATACTTCTCTAATGGAAAAGCTTCCAAATCGTTTAAGGTTGCAGTTTGTGGATGGAAAATCAGGTAAGTTGATCGAGGTTTTTCAGGAGATTGTATATGATAATCTACCTTTGTATTGCAATTATTGTAAGCACCAAGGTCATGATGAAGATAATTGTCATTTGATCTAGAAAAGAAATCAAAATAACAAACAAATTGATGATACCATTGAAGTTGCTTTAAAAGGTACTACTGATAGTGAAAAGTATCAAGGCGGTGCGAGAGAAATATTAAATGAAAAAAGAAAGACTGTAGATGTCGATGAAAGTACAACTACTTCTTTAGATCGACAATTGGTTGCTTCCACTTCCGAGCAAAATTGTGTAGACTCAATGGATGTTGATACAAGTAATATTGGTGCTCAAACAACTACCGAAAACAAAGGTGATTGCAATAACCAACATGCTGCAACTAATGAGATGCAATCAAAAGAAGTTGGGCTGAATTTGATGTTTAATGCAACTAAAAACGCAGGGGGAACACCAAGAGTTGGGGCTGATGCGCCGCGAGTTGCTTCAGGGCAAAAATTAATGGATTCAGGAGAAAAACTAATGGATACATCTGATATTGAAGATGCTGAAAATTTTGGGCAGCATGTTTTGCAAGTTGAAAATGAGAATCCAACTAAACACTGGACACTGGTTGCACACAAAAAATCAACTAGTAGTCAGATTCTTTCCCCGACTAGTCAAAATAATTCTTCATGTAGTGAAAAGGGTCCGACTGGAAATTTTCATGACAGTGAGAAGAAGCAAGATACTAGTAATGCCTCAAGAGACCTATTATGTTCGAATAGCTTTGATGCTTTATTGAAGCCTACTGGAAAGCAAGTAAGGTTAACAGAGAATGACAACGATTTGATCCAAGAAAAACAAGTCTTACCACTTGCTTTGAATAGCAAATTAAGTCCAGAAGCTCCTGTATTTGTGCCTAAATGTGTGCTTGCAAAGAAGAATGAGTCAAGGGTCTTAGTGTCAAATTAAACACAATTGATTTGGGCGAGGATTCTCTTGATGAAGATAGAGTGGATTTGAGTGAGGATTCTCTTGATGAAGATGAGGAAGACAATATGTGAGGCATTTGCTTTGATAGACTGGCTAGGGAAAGGGATATATCACCTAGGCAACAAAGAAGTGGAAGCAACAAAAGAAAAAACAAGTCACATGGAATGCAACATAGTTGGGACGGTAAAATGACTGAGGAGTTTGTTCCAAGGCACCTACCAATGCGACAGGCAAAGCAAAACCATTTGATAGTATCAATAGGTTCACTAGATCCAATAAATCTATAAAGAAGGTATGAATCATCAAGTGTTGTTGGATAGGTTCGAAGAAGAGGACAAGAGAAAAATACTTCAAGTTACTTTTGATGGGCAAACAATCTTTTTTAATTCATGTTTTTGTAATAGAAAGTTTGAGGCTGGTAACTAAACTTTCTTCTTGATTGACATATTTTTACATTATTTAAGCATCGTTATTTGTAATATCATCATGGAGTGTATTACAAACTCTGTGATGATCAGAAAATAATTAGTTCTGTCTAGCTCTTATTTTCTTCATTCTTGTTAGGTAGCAGAAGTTAGGTAATTCACTAGGATTAGTAAGGTAAGGCCTAGCCCCCCTTTCTTGTACTTGTCCCTATTGATTTTTTTAAGTTTAATAAAAGACCACAAGACACTGTCTAGTGGTAAATTTTCTTTAAAAAATATAAGATTTAAATATAATTTTATCATATGTGTATAACAGTCAATCACATAAAAGACAAAAGATCTAACAACAAACAAGACTGTCATAGAGTGGGTTTGACTAAATTATTAGCTTTTTTTTTTTTAAAAAAAAAAAAGAAGTTTGCATTTAATATCAATAAACTCGTTTTACTAGAAAAGCACACATATTCTAAGTGTGTTATAGTGGAGTAACTTCCACTGGTAGTGTGTTTGAAAATTCCACTTTGTTGTTTTTCTCAAGAACATAGGTTTATGTAGAATGCACTTATTGAAGAGAAAAAAAGTATATGTTTAAACTAATGAACGAAAATTCATGACAACGTCTTCTCCCCAACCTATATATGGTTATAGGATTGCCAAACACTAGTTTAGGATAAATGAGCATTTATGAAGAAAAAAATATTTACTACATCTTATAAATTTTGTTAGTAAAGAAAATTTAAATTATGAAACCGAGCGTGATCAAGCAATTTAGAATAAAATGAGCATATTAAAAAAAAGGTACTAAATCTTGAAAAAGTTAATGAAGAAAAAATGAATTTAAATTTAAATTCTTAAACTAAGTGTGGTCGGGTAATTTAGGACAAAATAAGTATATGAATAATTTTATTTTTACTAATCTTTGACTATAACATTTAATAATCAAAGGGTAAGTTCTCATATGTGTCATGTATTTGCTGATTTAATGTGAGTGCAGGACAAACACACTTTATTTTATAAAAATACTATTTTTTTATTAAAATCTTAAGCCTTTATTTTAAATTTCATTTGATTATTTATGAGATTCTCTAATAATTAATAATCTATTAATAATATCATTTTGAAATCAATTTTAGGTGTCTCTGTTGTTGAAATCTCAAATTATATTTGACCATAAAATACTTTTCACACTATTAATAAATAAAATTGAATTCTCAAAACAAGTGTGAACAAGCAATTTTGGATAAAATGGGCATATATGAAAAAAAATATTTACTAAATCTTAAAACAATTAGTGAAGAAAATTTAAATTCTCAAAATAAATGTGATAAAGTAATTTAGGAAAAAACAAGTGTATATAAGGATACTTTTCTATTTACTAATTTTTTACCATAAAAGTTAATTAATCAATGTTTTTTGTCATTTATTCCATTCTAGAGGGCCTAGTCAATAACTACTAATTATGACATTTCATTTAAGATTCTTTAACAAAACTCTCGTGACATAACATAGACAATTCAGCTAGACATAGCATAATATTTTCTGTAATCCGTGTTGTAAAGGATCACTCATCACACTAATATATAAACTCCCAAACTTTCTCTTCTTCTCACTTGTCAAATTTCAGTGCTGAGAATCTAGCAAAATAGTGAACTAAAATCCCTCTCTAATTGATTTGGTCGAAATTCTTCCCAGAGAATTCACTGGTGAGCTATGATTGAGGTCAACTACTCGACCAAAAACTCCATCACTTTGCTTAGTTCATTAAATACGCGGGGATTTAGCACATATAATTTACCTTTGATAATCTCTTCTTTCTACTAAATGCATCATATGAACTTTCTCGTTTAAGAGTTTTAAATATGAAAAACGGATGCAATTTTTGTTCCATTTATTTACTCAATTTAGACAAGTAATTTTAGTGATAATTATGAACCTAACATATCTACTTGTGAGAATTATTTATTTATTTAGTTTTATTTAATCTTCAATATTTTTGGTGCTATGTTTGGCGTTATTTTCTATAGTTGAGTTTTCATGTTGAAAGTGAGATTCTCTTTTTTTAATTATATTTTATCAGGTCCCCATAATCTGTTCTAATTATTTTATTTTCATTTTTTGCTTTGATTTTTAAAGTGATAGATTTTAGCATTCATAGAACTCGATACTTGCTATTCGGTGTTTGAGCACTACATCTGAAATACTTGAAAATGGTAAAGATTTTGATTTGAATTGCTTCAACATTTTTTTTTTTTGCACCAATAATTTTTTTAAATGTTGTAAGGCTATGGTAAAATTGACAACAAATATTTCTTGCTTTGATTTACATTTCTTTTTTCAATCTCTAATGTATGCTTTAATTTGATTTGTGTGCTTATTTTTCTTTCTTTTTTTCATTCTCTAACGTGTGCTTTGATCTGTGTTCTTTTTCATGTACCTTGTGGGATAAGATTAATGTTTTTATGTTGAGAAATTTTTATGGTTCAAGTCATATACAATAAATTGAGAGCTAGTTGTTTGAACCAAAAGTTATTTTTACTGGTATTCCGTTCTCCATAATGATTCTTGGCATGGATATACTTTAGCTCCTCCTTAACTTGTACATGGTACCTTAATCAAAGACTAATTTAGAAATTTTAGAATGTGCACTACTTAAAAAAGAAAAGTAGTTATTAAATATTAAATTTAGTGTGCTAAAAATTAATTGGTTCAATTATTAAACAAAATAGCTTCATCCTTTGTATCTAGTCATATGTGTTTATTGATTTCCCCTTGTCTCCTTCATCAATAGAGATCGAGCCAACTCTTCCAAGCTAGGATTTTTCATTTACAATTGCAATAGAAAATCTTTTTCACAACAACATGAAATATTTGTGCCTTTATATGCCTTCTCCGTAATAAGATTTTCGATGAAACTTGAATAACCTTCATAATTTATTTTTCATTATTTGACAAGTTTTTATATGATCTTTCCAGTCTTTCCAGAAAGAGATCCCTGAGGCACTTAATGATGTTTATGATCTTGTGCCGAAATCTTCGGACACCGACGATTATAGTATAAATGCCACATCTCTATGACATGGAATTGGAAATGTCATTTCTATGGGGGACAATTTTGCAAAGAGAGAAATCCCCATCAATCCTGCAGACAAAACAATCAACAATGTGAATGGTGATAAGGATATTTGTGCTGCCTGTAAGATCCCAACGCCTGATGCCATGGGTAATTTCTGCATTGGCAAGCTCCTTCGGGGTACTAGAACTGTATTTCCACCTAAATGGTGGACGATTACTTTTGGGAAGAAAGAAAGTCACGCCAACAAGGCCAGAGTTAGTAATGGAATTGGTATAGAAGTGTGAGAACGTGGGTAGGAAGCGATTAGGAAGTTAATTATGATTTTGAATAGTCTCGTCTCTTATTAGACTATTAGTTCAGTTTTCAAGTGTATTTTCCTATATTGTTGTTCGGTGCAATTGCCTTTGTTGTGTCCTATTGTATACAGTAAAACATATTTTACTAATATATTTTTGTGTTTGTATTGTGAAATTGCAAGTTGTTGTAGTAATCCATTTTGTCGCCCCCGTTGCTATTGTATTCTAACAAACTCATTTCTTGGTCTTGTATCGTAAACCTTACTAATAAAATATACCAAGCAGAACAATGAATAAAGAAGGCAGAACAAAAGAAGGAAACAATAAACTACGTAACTCTGTTATTTCAATAGCAACATGATAAGTCTATTATATAGACTTTTACAGAGATTTTCTTGCTAAGCACTAAACCCACAAACCCACTACTACTAGGACTCCTAACAAACTCTGCTTTCTAAACTAAAAAACACATCTACTTCCTATTAACTAGGAGTTGAACAATTCAACTAAAGAAAAGACCAACAAACGTGAAATAAATAGTTCCTAAATAAAATAACACTTCCAACAATGCCTCCCTTAAACTAATAAGTCACATACATCAGTTTAATTATTTTCAGAAGAGACAACCTCCCTCAATGAACAAACTCCCAGTAGCATTCTCATCTTCACAACTGTTGCATAACTGAGGGGCTTAGTTAAAATATCAGCAGCTTGGTCTTCACTTTTGTAGTAGACAACATCAATGATCTTATCCTTTGTGAGATCTCTCAGGAAATAAAATTTCACATCAATGTGTTTGCTCCTCCCATGTAACACTGGATTTTTAGAAAGCTTAATCGTTGAACCATTGTCATAGTAAATTATAGTTGGCATTTTTAGAAGAATACATAGTTCAGACAGAATGTTCTTCAACCAGATAGATTGAGTAGCGCACACAGTTGCTGCCACAAATTCCGCTTCTGTAGTTGATAATGTAACAATTGACTGCTTCTTGGAACACCATGAAATAGCACCTGAACCAAACATGAGAACATAATCGGATGTGCTTTTCCTATCATCTTTATCTCCAGCATAAATACTATCTGTGAAGCCGATTAAATCTGATTCACCTCCTTTCTTGTACAAAATGCCAAAATCAATATTACCTTGCAAATACTTGAGAATTCTTTTAGCAGCAAGTAAGTGAGCTTCTCTTGGATTTTCCATATACCAGCTTATAAGACTTACATCGTACTTTATATCAGGTCTAGTGGCTGTTAAATACATCAAACTTCCCACGATCTGCTTTTAGAAAGTGTTTTCAATCCTCTTTCCTGTAGAATCCTTTTCAAGCTTCAGCCCTGTCTCTGCTGGTGACAGAGTTGCAGTTTGTTGTAACATCTCGCAATTTGAAATAACTAGGAAGAAGCTAATAATTGGAAATAGTCATTTTTGGAATGAATGAAAATCTGGAAAATTTTGTTAAGTTAGAATAAGTTGAGTTTTGGTCAACTTTAAATGGCTATAACTTCTAGATCATGATGATTTATATGTATTTACAGATATGGTTGTAAATATCATGAAATAACCTTTCCAACGCCGCTGAGTTTGTACGATTCGGAGTTTGAATGAGTGAGTTATGACCTTTGGAAGTTGGGCTGTTTGAATAAGGAAAGCCTAATCCGGATTTGGAAGGGTAATTTAGTCTTTTCCTTACCTAATTATTCTAATTCATTTTTAGGAGTTAATTGGGGTATAAATCAGATTTTTCCAGTTTAGAAAAGTTGAAGTTTCACGCTAGGGCTTGGAGAAAAGAGAAAAGAAGTGAAAGGAGAAGAGGAAAAGCAAGATTCGCCAAGAACGATCGATTTTGTTTGTGGATTACGCCAAGGAATTGATCCTACAAGGTATGTGAGTTCACACATCGTTGGGTTCGTACACCCAAGCGCCAAACATGTTTTATTCAGTGTAATTATGTCCTAAAAAGATTGACAATTTGATGTTCTTGAGTTGTATTCTTGAATTGCTTTCGTTCTTGAATTTGGGATGAGATTGAGGAGTTCTTGAGGGTTTAAGATCAATTATTAGAGTTTCTTTGAGTTAGATTCTTGTGTATATGTTATGGGTACCTGAATCTAAAGATATATTGAGAAAAAGAATTGAATCTAGGCGAATTGGGGCAAGAAAATGGTGAAGGAAAATGTCGGGCATAACTGGGTACCAGGTTCGTGTCGCGGACCTGTTCCTCAGGATTATCAAAATATTCTCCGCGTCACGGGTGTGTCACAGAGTCTTCTGCCTCAAAAGTTATTTTCGCGACCAAAATTTAAATACTTCTCCGCATCGTGGACGTGCTTTCAGAGAGTGATTTCTTGATCATTTCTCATGTTTAGCTATCTAAAATCATTCCTAAACATCATGAGATATTTTCTATCACAAATCACAATCCTTGAATCCATAATTCAATTCAAGGAAAGTTAAGAGTCAAGTCAAGAGAAGTTAAGAGTCAAGTCAAGAGAAGTCAAGAGTCATGTTAAGAGAAGTTCATAAAGTTTTCCATAAGTCTTTTACAAACGTTTTAACTATGTTTTAAGACTTAAGTTTTGAGTTCAGTAAAGAGTAAAGTTGAAGTTCATTTCTTCAAAAGTATATGGGGACTATATATTTCCAAAAGATTTTAAAATGTTTTCACATTTAAATACGAACGAAAACTGAGATTTTCAAAAGAGCCTTTGAGCTAGTTTTTAGTAAAGAGCCTTTGAGCTAGTTTTTCAGTAAAGAACCTTGGGCTAGTTTTTAGTTAAAGAGTAAATGCTTTCACAATATAGTAAGACGGAAAACTTTGATTTCCAAGATAACCTTCTAGCTAAGTTTCTGAGCAATTATCTCAAATCACAGAAAGAAGTATGCTTTTAAACATAAAGAGTTAGTATCATATTTTGGGAGTAGTATTGAGCACCGATATGGAGACGAGCTTGAGTTCACATAACTCACGTCTCCATAAACCATGTACCATCATGGGTAGAAAATGGTCATACTTTTTAGATGAACCCTTTAATGCTTTTAGCATAGACTAGTTGATCCACTTAGTGAGTTAGGTCCTATACCCCCGGCAAGGTATAAGATGGTCCTTGGTAGCATGAGGTAAATTGTTGTATCATCACTATAGCTCTTAAGTGATGGTTGTCGGTTAGAGAAACTCCCACAACAGTATTTTGTATTTTTATATACAGTAGTTTATTTGTATTTTTACATACATCTCAGAGTTATATGTATCTTTGCATACACACAGAGTTGACATCATGTTTTAAACATTCTTTCTTTATATTGCACTTGTTTTAAAACTGCTTTTTATTGAAATGAGTTCAGTTATGTTTAGTTGAGTTGAACCATGTAAGTTCTTCAGTTCCTTTTAGATTCTTTTCAGGCTTAAGTTATGTTTAGAATTTCAACTCGCATACTCGTACATTCAATGTACTGATGCCAGTTGACCTGCATCGTCTTATGATGAAGACGCAGGTAACCAAGATCAACATCCAGCGCATCGTTGATCCAGTTGAGCTTCAGAGTTGTTGGTGAGCCTCCTTGCATTCCGGTGGATCCCTCTTTTTATTACTTTATCATTTTAGTTCATTAGGATGTCGTGGGCCTGTCCCGACATCCATCTCACTTGTTTTAGAGGCTTCATAGATAGTCAGTCAGATGTTAGTTCATTCGTCATCATTTTGTTATTAGCTTATGTTCAGATTTGAGTGGCCATTTTGGCTAAGTTAAATGTTTATTTTAAAATATTATGAGTTCAGTTGAGACATGTTGAATTATCTTGTATTTGGATTCTCTTTCTTATTTCTAAGTCTTCTGCTGAGTAAGTAAGCCAGACCAAGGGTTCACTTGGGGCCAGTAATGGTTCTCGAGTGCTAGTCCCGCCCAGGGTGTAGGCTCAGGGCGTGACAAACTTGGTATCAGAGCACATAGTTCAAGAGGCCTAGGGAGTCTATGAAGCTGTGTCTGTAGAGTCCTAGTTATCGGTGTGAAGCGCGCCACATCTATAATTAGGAGGTTGCAATATTTTGGAATTCCTTCACTTCTTTCATATTCATTTCGTGCGTTAGAGTTTATCTCTAAAAGTTTCTGTCTAACTCGTGCTCAAGCGTAATCGTTTGTGAGTTAGACTATTTTGAGAGTGCTTTCATGGGGCGTTTCTTTCCCCGTGATCTAAGAGAAGCAAAGAGATGGTTGCTGACATGAGGAGCATGAAGAGTTTATTCGTTGTTGGGTTGCCTTGTCTGTCAGATAAGGAACATAAGGCCGTCATGCTAATAGATGACATAGGCCTAGCAAGACTGATGATCCATGTGCAACAAGTTGAGGAGGACAAGCTGAAGGATAGAGAAGAGTTTAAGAATAAGAGGGCTAAGACATCAGGGAATGAATCTGGGCAGCAAAAGAGTAATGCGAACCAGTCTTCTTTCTAACATAAGCAGAAAGGACCTGCTCCATCATCTGCTAGTGCACCTGCACCAAGGAACAAATGTGAGTACAATAGTTAGAATTCTCAGAACTTCAGAGCTAGACCTGCGTATTTGCAAGGTAGTAAGGCACAAGGGGGTACTAAGACTCCTGCATCTGCTAAGTGTGGTAGGAGCCACTCAGGTATGTGTCGTGATGACTCCACTGGTTGGTCCAAGTGTGGTCAAGGCGGTAATTTATGAGAGAGTGTCCTAAGAGCAAACAAAGAAATGGTAATGGGGGCAATAGAGCCCAGTCTTCTTCAGTTGCTCCACCAGATAGAGTTGCATCTAGATGAGCTACTTCAAGGGCAGGCGGAGAAGGAAACATTCTTTATGTTATCACTAGTCACCGAGAGGAAGAGGATTCGCCAGATGTTGTCACTAGTATGACCCAAGTCTTAAATTTTGTTGTTCTTCCTGAGCATCTTCTTGAGCCTTCAGTGCTTCTACACCTGATGGTGAGTCTATTCTAGCAGAAAGAGTCTATCGTGATTGTTCCCTTTTCGTCAATCACAAGAGTACCATGCCTGATTTAGTTGAGTTAAACGTGGTAGATTTTGATGTCATTCTAGGTATGGACTGGCTTCATGCCTGTTATGCGTCAATAGATTGTAGAACTCGAGTTGTTAAGTTCTAGATTCCTAATGAGCCAGTCATAGAGAGGAGTAGTAGTTCAGCAGTGCCTAATGGTCGTTTTATTTCTTACCTTAAGGTGAAAAAGTTAGTTTCCAAAGGTTGTGTCTATCACTTAGTCCGAATTAATGACTCAAGTGTTAAGATACCTCCTATTCAGTCAGTTTTAGTAGTAAAAAAGTTCCTAGAGGTCTTTCCAGATGATCTACCCGGAGTCCCTCCTGAGAGAAAAATAGACTTCGGCATAGATATTCTTCCAGATACTCGTCCTATCTCTATTCCTCCATATAGAATCGCACCAGCAGAGTTGAAGGAGCTTAAATAACAGTTAAAGGATCTCTTAGATAAGGGTTTCATTCGACCAAGTGTCTCATCTTGGGGAACTCCGGTCTTATTTGTGAGAAAGAAAGATGGTTCCCTTAGGATGTGTATTGATTACCATCAGTTGAACAAAGGTTACCATCAAGAATAGTATCCTCTTATGAGAATTGATGATCTTTTCAATCAGCTTCAGGGTGCTTCGTGTTTCTTGAAGATAGACCTCAGATCAGGCTACCATCAGTTGAAAGTAAGGGAATATGATATTCTAAAGATAGCATTCAGGACCCATTATGGTCATTATGAGTTTTTGGTCATGTCCTTTGGTTTGACCAATGCGTCTGCAACATTCATGGACCTTATGAATAGAGTATTCGAACCTTATTTAGATATGTTTGTTATTGTCTTCATTTATGACATACTAATCTATTCGAGGAATAAGGAAGATCATGCTAGTCACCTCATAATAGTTCTCCAGACTCTAAGAGATAGATAGTTGTATGCCAAGTTATCTAAGTGTGAGTTTTGTCTTGATTCTGTGGCCTTCTTAGGCCACATTGTGTCTGGAGAGGGAATTAAAGTTGATACTCAAAAAATTGAGGCAGTGCAGAATTTGCCTAGACCCACATCTCTAACTGATATTAGGAGTTTCTTGGGGTTGGCTAGATATTATATAAGGTTTGTCGATGGATTTTCAACTCCTTTGACCAAGTTAACTCAGAAGACAGTGAAGTTTCATTGGTCTGAAGTTTGTGATAAAAGCTTTCAGGAATTGAAAAAGTGGTTGACTACTGCCCCAGTGTTGACCTTACCAGAAGGTACGCAAGGCTTTGTTGTATTTTGTGATGCGTCTAGGGTTGATTTGGGTTGTGTGTTCATGCAGAATGGTAAAGTTATAACTAATGCTTCCAGACAGTTGAAGGTTCATGAGAAGAATTACCCAACCCATGACTTAGAGTTGGTTGCTGTAGTATTTTCTTTGAAAATATGGCGACATTATCTTTATGGTGTTCATGTGGATGTGCTCACCGATCACAAGAGTCTTCAGTATGTGTTTACTTAGAAAGAGCTTAATCTCAGATAGATGAGGTGGTTTGAATTACTGAAGGATTATAACATGAGTATTCTTTATCACCCATTTATCACCCAAGTAAGGCTAAAGTTGTTGTTGATGCCTTGAATAAGTTGTCTATGGGTAGTACCGCCCATTTTGAGAGAGATAAGAAAGAGTTAGCAAAAGAGGAGCATAGACTTGCACGGCTAGGAGTTTGACTAATGGATTCCACAGAAGGAGGAGTGGTGGTGATAAATGGGGCTGAATTATCATTAGTGTCAGAAGTGAAAGAGAAGCAAGACCAAGATCCTATTTTTTTTCTTGAATTAAAGGCAAGTGTTCATAAGCAGAAAGTGATGGCTTTTGAATAAGGGGTAGATGGTGTTTTGAGATATCAAGGTAGATTGTGTGATTGATTTCAAGGGTAATTAGGATGATCACTGATACGCTCAAATTACACCTCCCTAAAGAAGTATAAGCGATCGTTATCAAGTAAAGAACCCAACTTGTAGGTTGGGGTCGATCCCACGAGGAAAATGGTTTAGACTTTACTTTAACCAATAATTATATTCAATTAGCCAAAGTACTTCCAGAAA
>JAJOOB010016056.1:0-32739 GCA_029582485.1 Solanum tarapatanum
AAAAATCTTTTCAAAATTTATAACTCAAATCATAGGGTTCATGCAGAATTATGGACATGAACGACTCAACTCAAGAATGTTAATGATACCTTTCATCTCAAGACTGCTCGACTCATAGATTTCATGCAAAATTGTGGGGATGAACTACTCAACTCAAAGACCTCCATGGGTAACATGTAGTAGCCCCATCATTACGAATAAAATCCCAAAACGATTAGGAACTCAATACTCAAGACTTAGAACTTGAGGATCCTACTCCTCTCAAGGATACTCAACTGTTATAGTTCATGTGGTATTTATGGGCCAGAACGACTCGACTCAAGGGTATAAATAACAATATGGAAATCGGGTATAAGACCTTTTTCATTCTCATGCTTACTTTTTCAAAACTTAGCGCAAATCGATAGTTGATCTCAAAGGATTCACAGTTGAACTTAAAGACTTTCTTGAACTCTATTCTTAACTCTTTCTTGAAATTTGAATTAAGAATTCAAGAGTTATTATTCATGATATGAAGGATCTCAATAAAAATATAGTAATTCGATAATAGAGAATAGAACTTTTAAAAGAAACACAAACTCAAGAACTCAAAATTAACTTATTTCAACAATACTCAAATCTAAGGGTAAAATCCTAGATTTCTGTTTTACTGATACGAAAGTAGATGTAGGGCGTAAGGAACTACTCCAACACAATTATAGACTTACATACATTGAAGAACAAGGTTCTTGAAGATTCTTGAAAGGATCTTGAAGAAGAACTTGATTAGAAGCATTGAAACCCTAGCTAGAAGGTAAACGATCAAGAAAACATTTCTTGAGATTCTTGAATTAGTTTCTTGAAATCTCTATGACCTAGAATAATGATTTTCATTAGTGATTCATAATTACATGGAGAATTTGAGTTGAAAAAAATGGAATTCTTGGAAAAAGACTTACCTTGAAGAAGAATCTTGAAAAAGATTGAAAGAATCTTGAATAGAGTGTTCTACTTTGATTTTTCCTTAGGGTTTTCCCATAGGGTTTGAGAGATAAGAGAATGATGGATTAAAAGATGAAAATTTGATTGTTTTGAGTCTTTTATTAGTCAAAAAAATCGCTTAGGTTTTCTTAAAGGTAAAAAAATAAAAAACATCCTTTTTTAACGTTTTCCCGCCAGCTAAATTCATAACAACACTGTATAGGTTACTAGAATAGTCATAACTCTTTACTCAGAAATTGGATTGACACAAAATATGTGGCATTGAAAAGTAGATTCAAATACCTTTAATTTAATCGGTTATGGCTAATGTAACTCTCTATATTCTAAGAGATATGGTTGTTTGAAGTTAACCCAAGTAGAATCTTACATTAAAACTTAATAGATAAGGAAATTTCAAGAATACTTATCAATAACTTATCAAGAAATTAAATTGGTCAATATTTATGGATAGATTCACAAAAGAAAGTCATAATTGACATGTGGGTGAACGAACCCAACAGTATGGAATCTTACATACCTCCTAGGGATCAAACCCATGGCGAAGATCCGCAACAAAACTCAAGAACCTAGACAAACACCTTAATCCTTTCCTCTTTGCTCTTCTTTTCTCATCGCGAACTCTAAACTAAAACCCTAGGCATTTATTAGGATTATAAAACTGAACCTAATAGGATTAGACACTTAAAACATTACTGAAAACTAATTAAATTTTATTTGGTAAGGAAAAGACCAAAATACCCCTCACTATTTTCAGATAACTTTCCTTAGCTGGACAGCCTGACATTAAAATGGCATTTCTTACTCATCCGAACTCGAAACTTAGAGAACTCGATGGCGTTGGAAAGATAATTCAAAGATATTTCATTTTCCATCTATGACACACCTAAATCATCACGTACTAAGAGTTATGATCGTATGACGTTGACCCAAAAATCACAACTTAAGCATAACTTGCAAAATATCATATTTTTCTATTTCAAATTTAGTTCTTTTTGTAACTTAAAGTGCTACATCTAGTGACCTTGACACTAAAGAAATTTTTAGTTCATTGGTAAAATCTCACTAACTATGAAGAAAGGTTCGAGTCTTAGTTCAAAATTTTTCTGTGGTGTTAAACTTGATTAGGGCCTTGCTAGAATTTTAGGACCCTGTGAGGATGGTCATCAAATTTGTTAATTTCGATTTGGTGCAAACGATTGAAAATATTAGTGGTTTCATCGAGTTTCCATACCATGAGTGTGAAATGATGGTACCCTATAAGCCATCATCAAGGGAGTTTCTAAAACATTTGGGAATGAAGTTCAATCCAACAGAGGCAAATTTTTTTGAGAGGATCTCAAAAATTACATCAAATTTTTTCTTACAAGCTATAATACTTGGGCAATTTTTTTGCGAAGAAGTCCAAAATTCCATCAAATTAAAGAAGCATTCTTTTTGCAGGCCAACTGGGGCAGAATTTTTGAGAAGATCTCAAAAATTCCATCAAAAGTTTATATTTTCTTGCAAGAGGGGACCTCAACAATCTCATTAATCTACGAATAATGAAACTGGGGTAGAAGTTTTAAGAAAATCTCAAAAATTCAAGAGAACAACTTGTGGTATACAAAGAACATCAGATAATTAGAAATTCTCCACTATGCAGAAATTTTGAGGGCACCTCAAAATTTTTAACAACACTACAAAGGACATTCGAGCATACGTCAAGGGAGATTATTATGCCAAATTAGGGATGCAGATCAACCTACCCTTAACTAACTATTTCTCTTTGAATGCAGAAAAAAGAGGTACATATAAAAGAAGATACTTCAATATCGCTTGAAGAATCGATATACCGTCATACTAAACCCGATATATCTCTAATCAATGGCATTCTGTCCTTCTAATACGAAGAAGGATCAAGCTACATTTTTCCGATCTAAAAAATCGCCAACAAATGGCACATTGTACTTCTAACAAAGAAAAGGACCAAACTACTGAAACTGAATCGCCAGTCAAATGGCACACTGTCCTTCTAATAATGCGAAGGACCAAGCTACTTTATATTAAGCCCGACAAATTGCTAATCAATGGCATTCTATCCTTCTAATATGAAGAATGATCTAACTACATTGTTCTCAGCTCAAAAATCGCCAACAAATGTCACACTGTCCTTCCAACAAGACAAAGGACCAAACTATTGAGCCCTAATCGCCAGTAAAATTGTACAATGTCCTTCCAACATTGTGAAGGACCAGGATACTTTATATTGATCCCAGGAATCATTTGTTAATAGCACCATGTCCTTTCAACATGAAGAAGGATCTAGCTACATTATTTCGAGCACAAAAATCACTAACAAATGGCACACTATCCTTCCAACAAGAGGAAAGACCAACTAGTGACAATAAATGTCACTCGACCCTTCTAACAGGCAAAGGTCCAAGATGCCTCATACTCTCAACTATTATATCATATTCGAAATTGCATTGAGCTAGAGAATACATTGTGCCCGAGATTGCATCGTGTCCAAGCATTGCATTAGCCCCACAAATGCATTGCGCTTGAGAAATGCATTGAGTTTGAGATTGCATTGTGCCTAATAATTGATTGATCCCGATATTGCCTTGTGCCCAAAGATTGCATGTGCCCAAAGACTGCATGAACCCGAGATTGTATTGTGGCCGAGAATTGCATGAGCCCGAGATTGCATTGCGCCTGAGAATTATATTGAGCCTGATGTTGCATTATGCCTGATATTGCATTGTTCCCGAAGATTGCATGTGCCCAAAGACCGCATGAGCCCGAGATTGCATTGTGCTCGAGATTAAATTGTGCGTGAAGATTGCTTGTCCTTGAGATTACATTATGCCCCAGAATTACATTGAGCCTGAAGATTGCATGTGCCCAAAAATTTCATTGAACCCGAGAAATGCATGTGTCCGAGAATGCATTGTGCCTAAGATTTGTATGAGGCCGAGAATTGCATGCGCCCGAGATTGCATTGTGGCTGAGATTTGCATTGTGCCCGAGATTTCATGTGCCCGAGAATTGCATTGTGCCCGAAAATTGCTTATGCTTGAACACATTTGTGCAGAGTAACTATCAAATCAAGCCACACGATGATTGAATTACTTCAAAACAGATACAATTTTTTTACTCATCATTTACATTCGAAGGCGTCATAGACCAAAGGCATAATCTTTCATGGCCTGCAGACAATATTTCATGGCTTACGGATTTACTTTATGCTTATCATGTTCCGAAGGCGCCATGGTCTAAAGGAATCATCTTTCATGGCCCGCAGACATCGTTTCATGGCTTAATGATTTAATTTCTGTCTATCCTGATCTAAAGGTGTCATAGTCTAAGGGCATCATTTTTCATGGCCCACATACAACATTTTCATGACCTAAGGATTTACTTTTTGTGTATCATGGCCCTAGAAGTGATAGCCTAAGTCGTCATCTTCATGGTCTTAAGGCAAATTTCATGGTCGATATAGGAAATTGAATCATGTTTACATTTATCATTCATTTGATATATCTGCTCTAATCTCTTTATTTAGTCGTATCAGAAGATACATATTTTTAGAGACTGATATGCTAGCGATATTTATCGCCATCTCATCTACAGTTATGATGCTTACAAATCTATCGCAACAAAGGCCATCTCGATTCTTTGCTACTCATATTATCGATTTTCATATGATCCTTTGCTTAAACTGGAAATCACGTTGTCATGCTCTTCTCGCTACACTAATCATATCCATTCAAGCCCCTATCATTCTCGTTCAAATATCATACCGCCTTTTCAATTTTAGGAGATTTGTTTGCTCCTAAATCTAGAACTACCCACGACTTGATTCTAGTATAGTTGGAGATATGTAGGTGATATACCGTGAGTTTACGGTATTTCTAATACATTTCACTTACAAGTTGTGTGTGTCTAGGGCGGAAGTAAAGAGACAGCTGAAAGAAATGCAAAAAAGGGCATCTACGGAGGTTATATACGGACCATAGGTCCATTGACGCTCCGTAGATGGTGGTCGTAAATCAACAAGCAAGGCATGGAAGTCAAATCAGGGAAATCTGACCAAGTATGGACCACGGTGACCACTGACGGTCCGAAGTGATCTACGGACCATACTGTTGATCCATAGATTGGTACTGTGAGGGTTCCAATAATTGATTTTTGAAGATTGTAAGTGTGGAGCTACGAAGAGGGATTGACAGACAGTATATTGATCTACGGTCTGTACTGCATTTTCGTAATTTTCTTCAGAGAAGATGATTTTTGGAAGCTGAAATATTTTCTAAGTCCTGGCTAACGGAAGGGACTGATGGACCATAGATCCATTGACGGTCCGTGAGTAAGTCTTGTGGAATGAAGACGTGTGCCTGAATAAACTTTCCTTATTTTGTTTCCCTTTTTATTTAGGACTTGTTTTCTATAAATAGGGCATGTAAACCTCATTTTTAGGGTTGGATTTTATTACTCTTTTTCTATTTCTTGACTTGGGAGATTAACTTGCAACTTGAGCAATTATTAATTTCCTTAAGATCGTTTTGGAAGATTTGGGTGTTGCAATTCAAGATGAATTTATGGGTTTATTATTCGTCTTACGTGAGTTCATAATTCTTTCATCTAAAACAATGAATTGTGTTCATATGATTATGGGTAACTAAACTCCACAACTAAGGTTGTGGGAACCATGAGCGATTAACAAAGTATGAATAGTAAATAAGCAATTCTTGAATAGTGTGGTGCATGCATTGAAAATTCTTTCGTTTAGAAGTCGTTTTAGCGGTTGCAAATGTTAGAACTCGCCTTGTTGCTACTTGCCAGACCGATGAGGTAATCAACAAGAAAAGAATTATCAACATAGATTTATTGTGATACTATCTAATAGGCTAGTGTCGATTGGTGCGAAGTAATAACTAAGCTAAACATCGATGTGATGTCCAATATGAGGTAAAGGTAACGGTTAGTAAATTATACATATGTAGTCGGACCAATGTGCGGGGTGAAGTTCTCTAGATGCTGGACCAAGAATTTAGAGATACCTAACTTATCACTTTGCATGTAGTACACTAGAAAATGATTGCTATTACTAGGATTACTGCGCTTGGAGCTTATGGGGAACATGTATACCCTAGTTGATTCTCTCATCTTAATAACAACCAAAATTAACTTTTCATTACTGGTTACTTATTGACTTCTTTAGGGAGGTTTTATTTGAGCGTAACAAATTTTGGCGTTGCTACTGAGGGATTTGGCTTTTAAATTAATTGTAACTACATTATTGAACTTTCGTCAAATATTTCCTAATGTTACTTTTTGTTTTTGTTTTTGTCTCTCTCAGGTTCTGACTTCAGTGTATGCCAAGCACATGGAGCCAAGGTGAACCACTTACTCCTTACGATCTAGAGTTGAACTGAACATTGCAAAGAATGAACAATCAAGGAGTTCAAGTTAATCCTATCGAAGGCAACCTAGGTGATGAGAGTGGAAGTGCAGCCCCCGATGTTGGTTAGGGGAGACAACTAGGTTCAAGCTGAAAATCAATTGGGAGATGTAGTGAGGGTGCGTGGTCCACCAGGTCTACGACTGCATGACAACTATAGGGGTAACTTAAACATTGCTGACTAAGATGGATCTCTTGTCCTACCCCCTTTGCCTCCCGGGCATATATTTGTAGTGACCAGCAGCTTGATGCAGATGCTTACAACAAGGGGCTTGTTCTCGGGGTCACCATAGGAGGACCCACATGCTCACATAGCCAAGCTAAGGGTGGTCTGCAAAAGTTCTGTAGGTCGACGAGACTTGGATATGGATGTTATCGGATTGCGAGTGTTCCCTCTATTACTGACAGGCGATGCTGCTGTATGGTTCACTGAGCTCCCTTAGAAATCAATATATACATTGGAACAACTGAAGGATGTGCTCTTAGAAAGATATTATTAAGTGTCCAAGAAGCTCAATCACAAAGATAAGATCAACAATTTTGTGGCATTACGTGGAGAGTCTGTGAGTAACTCTTGGGACAGATTCACTGTGTTTCAAATAGGTGTGCCGAATCACCATATTGATGATGAGTCACTAAAGGAATATTTTTATCGAAGGCAGGATGACAACAATAAAACAGTGCTTGATACTATAGCTGGAGGATCATATGGTGAGTGCACATATGCTCAGATTGCAGAAAAATGGGAAAAGATCTCTCGCAACAATAAAGCATAGAGCACTAGAAGGTCGATGGCGCAGATGAGGACCGAGTTGGGTTGGTGTTAAAGCATGTGAGTAGAAGTGCGAAAAAGGTAAATGCTGTGAACTACTTGACTAGAACCGCACCACCAGTTGAAGAAGGTTACTGTGAAGAGGATGCTTATGCGGTGAATGATCAAACGGGGGATATCCAACCAAACGCCCAAGGATTCAACATGGAAAATTGGCGCCAAGGTCAAGGAATCCAAGTTCGGAACTATGGCAATTACAACCGAGAGGGCCAATATGTCCGGGATGGGAACTTTAATCGTGACAACAACTACAACCGGAACAACTATGGCAACAGAAACGATTGGGGTGGACCTTATGTTCCTCCTAAAAATTGGGAATCCGGTACTAGGGAAGTTGGAGGCAATATGGCGCGTATTAAAGATATGATGCAGAAGATGATGAGGAGGTTTGATGCAACTAATGACAATGTGAAGGAGATGTTAAACGACTTGTCTGGTATTGGTCAAAAGGTCGATGCCCATGCAGTGTCAATAAAGCATCTAGAGCAGTAGATGACTCAGTTGTCTACTACAGTGAACCCACATCAACCTGGCACTTTTCTTAGCAACACCATTCAGAATTCAAAGAATGATGGTCATAGTATGGAAGTTACTACTCGAGGTGGTAAGAAAACCATGGATCCACCTATGCTGTCTGTGGTGGATGTTGAGATTAGAAAAGAAGATGATGTAGTAGAGGTTAGAGAAAAGTCTGAGAATGTGATGGAGAAAGAAGCAGAGATATCTCAGAAAGTGGTCCCCATACCTAAACCTCCACCACATTTTCCAGAGAGGTTAGTGAAGAAGACTAAAGATGATAAATATCGCAGGTTTATTACTATGTTAAAGTAGTTTTCCATTAATGTTCCTTTGATAGAAGCTTTGGAGAAAATGCCTGGGTATGCGAAGTTTATGAAAGATATGGTGACAAAGAAAAGGTCTGTGAGTTTTGAAGATGACGATAGATTGCAGCATTATAGCGCTATTGCTACAAGATCACTTGTGTAGAAGAAGGAAGACCCTGGTGCTTTCATGATCCCATGTACTATAGGGTTGTTACACTTTGCTATGGCATTGTGTGATCGTGGTGCTAGCATCAACCTCATGCCATTGTCTATTTATAAGAAGTTGGGTCTAGAGGATCCAAAGCCTATTACGATGCGGCTACTTATGGACGATCTAACCATGAAAAGGCCCATTGGTGTACTCTATGATGTGCTAGTAAAAGTGGAGTCATTCATCTTTCCAGCGGATTTTATGATTCTTGACTATGAGGTTGATTTTGATGTTCCCATCTACTTTGGGAGACCAGTGCTTGCCACATGTCGTGCATTGGTTGATATGGAGAAGGGACAGATGAAGTTTAGACTGAACAATAAAGAAGCAACTTTCAATAGTTGTAGATCAATGAAGCAGAGTGGTGAGCTCCAAACGGTATCAGCTATAACTTACAGATCTTAGAGTGGAACAAACGTTCAAATTAAAGAGCGACTCGGTGTTGAGGCACTAGCAACAGTTATGATGAATTTTGATAGTGATTGTATTGAAGAGTACGATTAGTTGGTAGCTGCACTAGATAGGTGTGAATATCGATCAAAACAAAAGAAGTATGAATTAGACATGAAAAATCGTGAGTCTCCACCAGCCAGACCATCTATAGTTGAGGCACCGAAATTGGAGCTTAAGGCTCTACCACCACATTTGAGGTATGTATTTTTGGGCAGAGATAACACTTTGCCGGTCATCATTGCGGAAGATCTAAATGCGAGACAAGTAGAGTGCTTGGTAACTATGTTAAAGAGGTTCAAGCGAGCTATTGGGTGGACTATTGCGGATATTATTGGGATTCCTCCTGGTATCTGTTCCCACAAAATCCAACTCATGCTAGATCACAAACCTAGTAATGTGCACCAAAGAAGATTAAATCCACCTATGCAAGAGGCAGTTGAAAAGGAGATCATTAAGTGGTTGGATGTTGAAGTTATCTATCCCATTGTAGATAGTAGTCGGGTATGCCTTTTTTCAATGTGTGCCAAAGAAAGATGGGATTACTGTGGTTCCTAATGAGAGAAACGAGCTTGTTCCGATGCGGCCCGTGATTGGATGGAGAATCTGCATAGACTACCGAAAGCTAAATACTTGGATAGAAAAGGACCATTTGCCAATATCATTTATGGATCAGATGTTGAATAGACTTGTTGGTAAAGGTTGGTATTGTTTTCTTGATGGTTATTCGGGCTACAATCAGATTTTTATATCTCTGGAGGACCAACAGAAGACCACCTTCACTTGCCCTTATGGGACTTTCTCTTTCAAACGAATGCCCTTTGGGTTATGCAATGCTCCAGCAACCTTATAGCGTTGTATGATGTCAATATTCTCTGATATGGTGGAGGACACAATTGAGGTATTTATGGATGATTTCTCTGTGGTAGGTGACTATTTTGATCAATGTCTGAATCATTTGGCTGAGGTACTGAAAAGGTGTGAAGATTGCAATCTGGTGCTGAATTGGGAGAAGTGCCACTTTATGGTGAAAGAAGGGATAGTTCTAGGTCATCGAATTTCTGAGAAGGGCATTGAGGTAGATAAAGCGAAAGTTCAGGTAATAGAAAAACTTCCCCCGCTTATCTCTGTAAAAGGTGTTCGGACTTTCCTTGGGCATGTAGGTTTTTATAGGAGATTCATCAAAGATTTCTCCAATATTGCACATCCTTTGTGTAAACTGCTCGAGAAGGAGTATAAGTTTTATTTTGATGATGCTTGTCTTAGAGCATTTAGAGAGTTAAAGGAGAAGTTAATTACTGCACCTGTCATTATTTCACCAGATTTGGGACAACCATTTCAGGTAATCTGTGATGCAAGTGGCGTGGCTCTTGGTGTAGTATTGGGACAGAGGCGAGAGAAAGTTCTTCACTCTATTTACTATGCTAGCAAGGCTGTAAATGTGGCCCAGAAGAATTATACTGTGACTGAACAAGAGCTTCTTGCAGTGGTTTTCGCAATCGAGAAATTTCGATCCTACTTGCTTGGTACCAAGGTTATAGTTCATACTGACCATTCTGCATTGAGATACTTGATGGCAAAGAAGGATGCAAAGTTGAGGTTGATTAGACGGGTATTATTGCTGCAAGAGTTTGATTTTGTGGTAAAAGATAGAAAGAGGACCAAAAATCAAGTTGCCGATCACTTGTCCAGATTAGAGGATGAGGCTATGCTAAAGCTTGGTGATAGGGCTGGAATTAATGATGCCTTTCCAGATAAACAGGTATTGGCTGCTTCTCATGATTTGATTCCTTGGTTCACAAAATTTGCTAATTATTTGACTAGCGATATTGTGCCCCCTGATTTGTGTTTTCACCAAAGAAAAAAGTTTATGCATAATATGAAGAAATTCTTTTAGGATAAGCCTTACTTTTATTGTAGTTGTGGTGATCGGATTATTCGTTTATGTGTGCCCGAGATTGAGATGTTGAGTGTACTTGAAGCATGTCATTCATCGCTTGTTGGTGCGCATCATAGTGCTATTCGAACTGCACATAAAATTTTCCAGTGTGGGTACTACTGGCTTACTATCCATCAAGATGCTCATGATTTCGCCAAGTCTTGTGAAAACATTCACTCTTCGTAATACTGTATAAACATTGATGGTATATCTAATACCATACTACTCATACATTGATGACATACTAGATTGTCATACTAATCATGCTTTAGAAACTCTTTTCTCAAAACTCATCTTTACTTTCTCATAACTCAGTTTAAGAATTCAATTGTTGGTTTGAAAAATCTTTTCAAAATTTATAACTCAAATCATAGGGTTCATGCAGAATTATGGACATGAACGACTCAACTCAAGAATGTTAATGATACCTTTCATCTCAAGACTGCTCGACTCATAGGTTTTATGCAAAATTGTGGGGATGAACTACTCAACTCAAAGACCTCCATGGGTAACATGTAGTAGCCCCATAATTACGAATAAAATCCCAAAATGATTAGAAACTCAATACTCAAGACTTGGAACTTGAGGATCCTACTCCTCTCAAAGATACTCAATTGATAGAGTTCATGTGGTATTTATGGGCTAGAACGACTCGACCCAAGGGTATAAATAACAATATGGAACTCTGGTATACGACTTTTCTCATTCTTATGCTTACTTTTTCAAAACTTAGCGCAAATCAATAGTTGATCTCAAAGGATTCCCAGTTGAACTCAAAGACTTTCTTGAACTCTATTCTTAACTCTTTCTTGAAATTTGAATTATGAATTCAAGAGTTATTATTCATGATATGAAGGATCTCAATAAAAATATAGTAATTCGATAATTGGGAATAGAACTTTTAAAAGAAACACAAACTCAAGAACTCAAAATTAACTTATTTCAACAATACTCAAATCTAAGGGTAACATCCTAGTTTTCTCTTTTACTGATTCGAAAGTAGATGTAGGCCGTGAGGAACTAGTCCAACACAATGATAGACTTACATACATGCAGTAACAAGGTTCTTGAAGATTCTTGAAAGGATCTTGAAGAAGAACTTGATTAGAAGCATTGAAACACTAGCTAGAAGGTAAACGATCAAGAAAACATTTCTTGAGATATTCGAATTACTTTCTTGAAATCTTTATAACCAAGATTTATGGTTTTCATTAGTGATTCATAATTATAGGGAGAATTTTAGTTGAAAAAAATGGAATTCCTAGAAAAAGACTTACCTTGAAGAAGAATCTTGGAAAAGATTGAAAGAATCTTGGAAAAGATTGAAAGAATCTTGAATAGAGTGTTCTACTTTGATTTTTCCTTAGGTTTTCCCCTATGGTTTGAGAGAGAAGAGAATGATGGATTAAAAGATGAAAATCTAATTGTTTTGAACTTTTTATTAGTCAAAAAAATCGTTTAGGTTTTCTTGGAGGTAAAAAAATAAAAAACAACCTTTTTCAACATTTTTCCGCCGTCTAAATTCATAACAGCACTGTATAGGTTAGTAGAATAGTCATAACTCTTTACTCAGAAATTGGATTGACGCAAAATTTGTGGTGTTGAAAAGTAGATTTAAATACCTTTAATTTAATCGGTTATGGCTCATGTAACTCTTTATATTCTAAGAGATATAGTTGTTTAAAGTTGTCCTAAGTAGAATCTTACATTAAAACTTAATAGATAAGGAAACTTCAAGAATACTTATCAATAACTCATCAAGAAATTAAATTGGTCAATATTTATGGATAGATTCACAAAATAAACTCATGATTGACATGTGGGTGAACGAACCCAATAGTATGGAAGCTTACATACCTCCTAGGGATCAAACCCATGGCGAAGATCCGCAACAAAACTCAAGAACCTAGACAAATGCCTTAATCCTTTCCTCTTTGCTCTTCTTTTCTCATCGTGAACTCTAATCTAAAACCCTAGGCGTATATTAGGATTATAAAACTGAACCTAATAGGATTAGACCCTTAAAACCTTACTAAAAATGAATTAAATCTGATTTGGTAAGGAAAAGACCAAAATACCCCTTACTATTTTCGGATAACTTTCCTTAGCTGGACAGCCTGACTTCAAAAGGGGATTTCTTACTCATCCAAACTCGAAACTTAAAGAACTCGATGGCGTTGGAAAGATAATTCAAAGATATTTCATTTTCCATCCTATGACACGCCTAAATCATCTTGTACTAAGAGTTATGATCGTATGAAGTTGATCCAAAAATCATAACTTAAGTATAACTTGCAAAATTTCAGATTTTTCTATTTCAAATTTAGTACTTTTTGTAACTTAAGGTGCTACATCTAGTGACATTGACACTAAAGAAATTTTTAATTCCTTGGTAAAATCTCACTCACTATGAAGAAAGGTTCGAGTCTTAGTTCGAAATTTTTCTGTGGTATTAAACTTGATTAGGGCCTTGCTAGAATTTTAGGACCTTGTGAGGATGGTCATCAAATTTTTTAATTTCGATTTGGTGTAAACGATTGAAAATATTAGTGGTTTCATCGAGTTGCCATACCATGAGTGTGAAATGATGGTACCCTATAAGCCATCATCAAGGGAGTTTTTAAAACGTTTGGGAATGAAGTTCAATCCAACCTTAACTTGTTTAGATCTTGGGTATATTTCTTTTGACATTCTATATTTACGCTTTGGCCAAGAAGGTGGTTATTATTCTTTCTATGAATAATTTGAGTGCTCCATCGCGAGATGGGAAACATATCACTTGAATGGCTTTGCCATCACACTATTAGGTTCTTTTGTTCTTCCTAAAGAGAGGGGAAGATCGACACATGTTTGGGTAACGTGGTTCAAGATATAGGTCAAAGAGTGGGTGAACCTAGGAAAACCATAGTGCCCATGATTCTGGCGGAAATAATGAGATGTCTGTCGGCATGCGTCAATGGTAGAATATTTTTTGAATGATGCAACCTTGTGCTGCAATTGTGGGCTATCGAATATTTCTATAGATGGCCTGACATAATAGATATGCTTGATGGTACATGCAACAAAATTGAAAGTAATTTAAGAAGAATGGTAGGTTTCACCGCCCCTGTGGGATTCGTAAACTGGCAAATAGTTTTGATAGAACTCGACAGCTACCGCATCCAATGGGAACTTTATTGGCTATCCGCCCTCCATGCAATAGTAAGAGACGATGAATGCTATTTCATTGAGATTATTTTCTTAAAAGGGCATTCAACCATACGCTTCTCTTTGAGTACTCCGACAATTTGGACAAACTCAAGTAATACCACTCTGATCCAACATGGATCAGTTTAAGTATGACTTTGGATTAGATAATCCACAAGTCCACAACATACTTCGAAGATGGGAATGTGTGGTAACTATTTCTATGGGTGCACGGAGGGCCTTCTGTACACTTGAGTATTGTATATGGATCCTAAAAGAGGCTAAGGGCAGAGAATTGAGTAGGGAAGGAAATTATGGGCTCACTGATGAAAGAGAAAACATATGGGCACACAACCTGTTAAACCTCGGCCATCAATTTACTCCATATCCAAGAGGTCAACTGGAGCTAAGCTCTTGGAACCGATATCTTCAAGATTTTAGAATTTAGGATGACCTTCTCATGTTACCCTCTCCCTTCAGTTTATTTTTAGTGTTCGTCTTCAATTATGATGTAACGGTTGAATTCTATAATAAGTGAAAGTTGATTTATTTCCTCTAACCTAAATTCCAAATTGGCAAATGAGGCTTAAATTAATTATTGTGCATCACTTATGTGTTGTTTTAGGCCTATCTTTGGCTGAGCGAGGCTCCTTGTATTTAGGGCATTTATCTTAAAGCAATGTGTTTGCTATCTCATTCTATGCAATGTTCTAACTTGGGTTTTCTTTTACCTTTATTATTTTTACCCTTCCCCTATGGTTGTTCTGTAGACCATAGTTTACCACACACGATAAAAAGGCGCTCCTCCTTCTCTGTCAAGTGAGAATCGCAAAGGAAATAAGACGGTGAGTAATGATTAGATTATGGGTTGGGCTATTCAAAAGGAGCATCCTTCAAACAAGAAGGTCTCAAGTTTGGAACAGAAAATAAGGGAATTACAAGAAGAGATATCTGGTATGCGTAAGTGGGACAAGCTATTACTCTCTGCCAATCCAACTTTGGAGACAAACATGGATAAGAAGTCTCTCACAAGCCAAGCCACTTTCTAAAATAATCCTCCACCAACTCACCCTAATTCTCATCCTCAAATCAATAAAGCTCCATTCATATGCTTTAAGGGAATAGTCAATTTTAAAATAACCCATATTCTCCCCAATATCATGCTTATGTTTCTAGACCTTCATATCTCACTCCGCGCCTGCACAATCCCACCCAGCAAGCTCCTCGATATGAGACGCCACCGCACTACGTTCCTTGGTATCGCGCACCTCTCATATCATTTCAAATTCCTCCATATCAAATGCCTCCATGCCAGAACTATCCTCTACCATATCAAAAACAGGCATATCTTATCCACAATGACAAAACCCTAAATGAGCCTCAAATTCTCAAAAACCTTTTCAATGTTAAGAAGAAGCCCATCAAAATTTACACTTCATTAGCTAGATCCATTGACCAACTCTATGAAAATCTTAAAGTTGTTGCCTGTGTGACACCTATCCCTTCCAAGAATCCGAATACTCAATCCAAATGGTATGATCCCAACAAAATTTGGGAGTATAATTCAGGGATGAACGAAAATACTACTGAAGAATGTTGTGCTCTGAGAAACAAGATTCAACAGTTGATTGTTGCTAAAGCCATACACTAGACATACCTGGTGCCAAAGTAGTCCTAACAGAAAACATGTTGAAAATCGTTTGATGCAGATTCCAATAAGGGCTTGTGTCGTTTAAAGTACCCATGTTAGCACATGGACAATAAAGTTTTGTCAGAAACTATCCCTTCAGTTTGTTGTTTAATATTGTTTTGAGTTATGCTCTTTTTACTTTGTATTTTGAACTACGTGATACCTGATTCCCGTTTAAGAGGGGATACGTAGGCTCTCCTATGGAGTTCGGTCTTATCCTAATAAAAATTTCATTTTCTCCTTTTGTTGTGTAACAGGGTCAAAAATTTTGAGAGGGTCTCAAAAGTTTCATCAAAGAATTTTTTTTCTAGCAAGCCACAACTTAAGCAAAATTTCTGAGAGGATCTCAAAAATTAAATCAAATTTTTTCTGACAAGCTATAATACTTGGGCAATTTTTTTGGGAAGAAGTCCAAAATTCCATCAAATTAAAGAAGCATTCTTTTTGCAAGCCAACTGGGGCAGAATTTTTGAGCAGATCTCAAAAATTCCAGCAAAAGTTTATATTTTCTTGCAAGAGGGGACCTCAACAATCTCACTAATCTACGAATAATGAGACCGGGGTAGAAGTATTAAGAAAATCTCAAAAATTCAAGAGAACAACTTATGGTTTACAAAGAACATCAGATAATTAGAAATTCTCCATTATGCAAAAATTTTGAGGGCACGTAAAAAATTTTGACAACACTACAAATGACATTCGAGCAGACGTCAAGGGAGATAATTGTGCCAAATCAGGGATGCAGATCAACCTACCTTTAACTAACTATTTCTCTTTGAATGCAGAAAAAAGGGGTACATATAAAAGAAGTAACTTCAACATCACTTGAAGAATCGATATACCGTCACACTATACCTAATAAATCTCTAATCAATGGCATTATGTCCTTCTAATACGAAGAAGGATCAAGCTACATTTTTCTAATCTCAAAAATCGCCAACAAATGGCACACTGTACTTCTAACAAGGAATAGGACCAAACTATTGAGCCTGAATCGCCAATCAAATGGCACACTGTCCTTCCAACAATGCGAATGACCAAGCTACTTTATATTAAGCCCGAAAAATTGCTAATCAATGGAATTCTATCCTTCTAATATGAAGAATGATCTAACTACATTGTTCTGAGCTCGAAAATCGCGAACAAATGGCACACTATCTTTCTAACAAGGCAAATGACCAAAATATTGAGCCCTAATCGCCAGTCAAATTGCACACTGTCCTTCCAACATTGTGAAAGACCAGGATACTTTATATTGAGCCCAAGAATCACTTGTTAATAGCACCATGTCCTTTCAATATGAAGAAGGATCTAGCTATATTATTTCGAGCACAAAAATCACTAACAAATGGCACACTATCCTTCCAACAAGAGGAA
This sequence comes from Solanum tarapatanum, assembly GCA_029582485.1. NCBI lineage: Eukaryota > Viridiplantae > Streptophyta > Magnoliopsida > Solanales > Solanaceae > Solanum > Solanum tarapatanum. The sequence continues at coordinate 16,934 of JAJOOB010016056.1, forward strand.
AGACCAACTAGTGACAATAAATGTCACTCGACCCTTCTAACAGTTAAAGGTCCAAGATGCTTCATACTCTCACCTATTATATCGTATACGAAATTGCATTGAGCGCGAGATTACATTGTGCCCGAGATTGCATTATGCCCAAGCATTGCATTAGCCTCACAAATGCATTGCGCTTGAGAAATGCATTGAGCTTGAGATTACATTGTGCCTAATAATGCATTGATCTCGATATTTCCTTATGCCCAAAGGTTGCAAGTGCCCAAAGATTGCATGAACCCGAGATTGTATTGTGGCCTAGAATTGCATGAGCCCGAGATTGCATAGCGCCCGAGAATTATATTGAGCCTGATATTGCATTATGCCTGATATTGTTCTCGAAGATTTCTTGTGCACAAGATTACATTATGCCCGAGAATTACATTGAGCCTGAAGATTGCATATGCCCAAAATTTCATTGAGCCCGAGAATTGCATGTGTCCGAGATTACATTGTGCCTATGATTTGCATGAGGCTAATAATTGCATGCGCCCGAGATTGTATGTGCCCGAGATTTCAAGTGCCCGAGAATTGCATTGTGCTCAAAAATTGCATATGCCTGAACACATCCGTACAAAGTATCTATCAAATCAAGCCACACGATGCTTGAATTACTTCAAAACAGATACACTTTCTTTACTCATCATTTACATTCGAAGGCGTCATAGACCAAAGGCATAATCTTTCATGGCCTGCAGACAATATTTCATGGCTTACGAATTTACTTTATGCTTATCATGTTCCGAAGGTGCCATGGTCTAAAGAAATCATCTTTCATGGCCCGCAGACATCGTTTCATGGCTTAATGATTTAGTTTCTGTCCATCATGAACTGAAGGTGTCATAGTCTAAGGGCATCATTTTTCATGGCCCACATACAACATTTTCATGACCTAAGGATTTACTTTTTGTGTATCATAGCCCTAGACGTCATCTTCATGGTCTCAAGGCAAATTTCATGGTCAATATAGGAAATTGCATCAATTTTACATTTATCATTCATTTGATATATCTGCTCTAATCTCTTTATTTAGTCGTATAACAAGCTACATATTTGTAGAGACTAATATTGCAAGCGATATTATCGCCATCTCATCTACAGTTATCATTCTTACAAATCAATCACAACGAAGGCCTTCTCAATTCTTTGCTACTCATATTACCGATTTTCATATGATCCTTTGCTTAAACTGGAAATCACTTTGTCATGCTCTTCTCGCTACTCTAATCATATCCATTCAAGATCCTATCATTCCCGTTCGAATATCATACCGCCTTTTCAATTTGAGGTGCTTCGTTTACTCCTACATCTAGAACTACCCACGATCTGATTCTAGTATAACTAGAGATAAGTAGGTGATTTATTGTGAGTTTACGGTATTTCTAATACATTTCACTTACAAGTTGAGTGTGTCTAGGGCAGTTTTGTATTGATTTTTATGTGTTTGTATCATATTTTGCAGGAAAGATATTTATGCGTGGAAGTAAAAAGACAGCTGAAAGAAATGCAAAAAAGGGCATCTACGGAGGTTATCTACGGACCGTAGGTCCATTGACAATCCGTAAATGGTGGTCGTAAATCAGGAGGCAAGGCATGGAAGGAAAATCAGGGAAATCTGACCAAGTGTGGAACCACGGTGACCATTGACGGTCCGTAAAATGATCTATGGACCGTACTGTTGATCCGTAGATTGATACTGTGAGGGTTTCAATACCTAATTTTTGAAGATTGTAAGTGTGGAGCTATGAAGAGGGATTGATGGACAGTAGATTGATCTACGGTCCGTATTGCATTTCCATAATTTTCTTCAGAGAAGATGATTTTTGGAAGCTGAAATATTTCTAAGTCCTGGCTAACGGAAGGGACTCACGGACCATAGTTCCATTGACGGTTCGTGAGTAAGTCTTGTGGAATGAAGACGCGTGCCTGAATAAACTTTCCTTATTTTGTTTTCCTTTTAATTTTGGACTAGTTTTCTATAAATAGGGCATATAAGCCTCAATTTTACGGTTGGATTTTATTACTTTTATTCTAGTTCTTGACTTGGGAGATTAACTTGCAACTTGAGCAATTATTAATTTCCTTAAGATCATTTTGGAAGATTTGGGTGTTGCAATTCAAGTTGAATTTATGGGTTTATTATTCATCTTACGTAAGTTCATAATTCTTTCATCTAAAATAATGAATTCTGTACATATGATTATGGGTAACTAAAATCCACAACTAGGGTTGTGGGAACCATGAGCGATTAACAAAGTATGAGTAGTAAATAAGCAATTCTTGAATAGAGTGGTGCATGCATTGAAAATTCTTTCGTTTAGAAGTCTTTTTAGCGGTTGCAAACGTTAGAACTCGCCTTGTTGCTACCTTCCGGAACAAGGAGGTAATCATCAAGAAAAGAATTACCAACATAGATATATTGTGATACTATCTAATAGGCTAGTGTCTATTGGTGCGAAGTAATAACTAAGGTAAAAATCAATGTGATGTCTAATATGAGGTAAAGGTAATGGTTAGTAAATTGTACAGACCTAGTCGGACCAATATGCGGGGTGAAATTCTCTAAATGCTGGACCAAGGATTTAAAGATACCTAACTTATCACTCTGCATGTAGTACTCTAGGAAATGATTGGTATTACTAGGATTACTGCGTTATGAGCTTGTGGGGAACATGTATACCCTAGTTAATTCTCTCATCTTCAGTGTATGCCAAGCACACGGTGCCAAGGTGAAGCACTTGCTCCTTACTATCCATAGTTGAACCGAACTTTGCGAAGAATGAAAAATAAAGGAGTTCAAGTTAATCCTGTCGGATACAACCTAGGTGATGAAGTTGAGTTGCAACCCCCGATGTTGGTTAGGGGAGACAACTACGTTCTAGCTGAAAATCAATTGGGAGATATAGTGAGAGTGCATGGTCCACCAGGTCTACGACTGCATGACAACTATAGGGGCAACGTAAACATTGCTGACTCAGATGGACCTCTTGTCCTAGCCCCTTTTCCTCTGGGGCATACATTTGTAGTGACCAGCAACTTGATGCAGATTCTTACAATAAGGGGCTTGTTCTTGAGGTCACCATCGGAAGACCCACATGCTCACATAGCCAAGCTAAGGGTGGTTTGCAAAAGTTGTGTAGGTCGATCAGACTTGGATATGGATGTTATCGGATTGCGAGTGTTCCCTCTATCACTGACAGGCGATGCTGCTGTATGGTTCACTGAGCTCCCTTATAACTCAATATATATATTGGAACAACTAAGGGATATGTTCTTAGCAAGATATTATCAAGTGTCCAAGAAGCTTAATTACAAAGATAAGGTCAACAATTTTGTGGCATTACCTGGAGAGTCTGTGAGTAACTCTTGGGACAGATACACTGTCTTTCAAAGAGGTGCCGAATCACTGTATTGATTATGAGTCACTGAAGGAATATTTATATCGAAGAAAGGATGACAACAATAAAGCAGTGCTTGATACTATAGCTGGAGGATACTATGGTGAGTGCACAAACGCTCAGATTGCAAAAAAAGGGAGAAGATCTCTCGCAACAATAAAACATGGAGCAGTAGGAGGTCGATGGCGCAGATGAGGACCGAGTTGGGTTGGTGTTAAAGCATGTGAGCAGAAGTGCGGAAAAGGTAAATGCTGTGAACTACATGACTAGAACCCCACCACCAGTTGAAGAAGGTTAGTATGAAGAGGATGCTTATGCGGTGAATGATCAAACGGGGGGTATCCGACCAAACGCCCAAGGATTCAACATGGAAAATTGGCTCCAGGGTCAAGGAAACCAAGTTCGGAACTATAGAAATTACAATCGAGAGGGCCAATATGTCCGGGATGGAAACTTTAATCGTGAAGACAACAACAATCGGAACAACTATGGCAACAGAAATGATTAGGGTGGACCTTACGTTCCACCTCAAAATTAAGAATCCGGTACTAGGGAAGTTGGAGGCAATATGGTGCGTATTAAAGATATGATGCAGAAGATGATGAGGAGGTTTGATGCAACTAATGACAATGTGAAGGAGATGAGAAACGACTTGTTCGGTATTGGTAAAAAGGTCGATGCCTATGCAGTGTCAATAAAGCATCTAGCGCAGTAGATGACTCAGTTGTCTACTACAATTAACCCACGTCAACTTGGCACTTTTCCTAGCAATACCATATAGAATTCAAAGAATGATGGTCATAGTATGACAGTTACTACTCGAGGTGGTAAGCAAACCATAGATCCACCTATGCCGTCTTTGGTAGATGTTGAAATTAGAAAACAAGATGATGTGGTAGAGGTTACAGAAGAGTCTGAGAATGTGACGGATAAAGAAGCAGAGATATCTCAGAAAGTGGTCCCCATACCTAGACCTCCACCACCTTTTCCAAAGAGGTTAGTGAAGAAGACTAAAGATGGTAAATATCACAGGTTTATTACTATGTTGAAGCAGCTTTCCATTAATGTTCCTTTGATAGAAGCTTTGGAGCAAATGACTGGGTATTCGAAGTTTATGAAAGATATGGTGACAAAGAAAAGGTTTGTGAGTTTTGAAGATGACGATAAATTACAGCATTGTAGCGCTATTGCTACAAGATCACTTGTGTAGAAGAAAGAAGACCCTGGTGCTTTCATGATCCCATGTACTATAGGGTTGTTACACTTTACTAAGGCATTGTGTGATCTTGGTGCTAGCATCAACCTCATGCCATTGTCTATTTATATGAAGTTGGGTATAGGGGATCCAAAGCCTATTACGATGCGGCTACTTATGGCCAATCTAACCATGAAAAGGCCCATTTGTGTACTCTATGATGTGCTAGTAAAAGTGGAGTCATTCATCTTTCCAGCGGCTTTTGTGATTCTTGACTGTGAGGTTGATTTTGATGTTCCCATCATCCTTGGGAGACCATTCCTTGCCACATGTCGTGCATTGGTTGATATGGAGAAGGGACAGATGACGTTCAGACTGAACAATAAATAAGCAACTTTCAATATTTGTAGATCCATGAAGCAGAGTGGTGAGCTCCAAACGGTATCTGCTATAACTTATAGGGTTGAGAGTGGAACAAAAGTGCAAATTGAAGAGCGACTAGGTGTTGAGGCACTAGCAGAAGTTATGATGAATTTCGATAGTAATGTTATTGAAGAGTACAATGAGTTGGTAGCTGCACTAGATAGTTGTGAATATCGGTCAAAACAAAAGAAGTATGAATTAGACATGAAAATTTGTGAGTCTCCACCAGCGAGACCATCTATAGTTGAGGCACCAAAATTGGAGCTTAAGGCTTTACCACCACATTTGAGGTATGTATTCTTGGACAGAGATAATACTTTGCCGGTCATCATTGCGGTAGATCTAACTGCGAGACAAATAGAGAGCTTGGTGACTACGTTAAAGAGGTTCAAGCGAGCTATTGGGTGGACTATTGCGGATATTATTGGGATTCCTCTTGGTATTTGTTCCCACAAAATCCAACTCATGCTAGATCACAAACCTAGTATTGACCACCAAAGAAGATTAAATCCACCTATGCAAGAGGCAGTTAAAAAGGAGATCATCAAGTGGTTGGATGTTGAAGTTATCTATCTCATTGCAGATAGTACTTGGGTATGCCCTTTTCAATATTTGCCCAAGAAATGTGGGATTACTGTGGTGCCTAATAAGAGAAATAATTTTGTTTCGATGCGGCCCGTGATTGGATAGAGAGTCTGCATGTAGTACCGAAAGCTAAATGCTTGGACAGAAAAGGACCATTTCCCTATGCCATTTATGGATCAGATGTTGGATAGACTTGCTGGTAAGGGTTGGTATTCTTTTCTTGATGGTTATTCGGGCTACAATCAGATTTCTATATCTCCAGAGGACCAAGAGAAGACCACTTTCACTTGCCCTTATGGGACTTTCGGCTTCAAACGAATGTCCTTTGGGTTATGCAATGCTCCAGCAACCTTCTAGCATTGTATGATGTCAATATTCTCTAATATGGTAGAGGAAACTATTGAGGTATTTATGGATGATTCCTTTGTGGTAGGTGACTATTTTGATTGATGTCTGAATCATTTGGCTGAGGTACTGAAAAGGTGTGTAGATTTCAATCTGGTGTTGAATTGGGAGAAGTGCCACTTAATGGTGAAAGAAGGGATAGTTCTTGGGCATGTAGGTTTTTATAGGAGATTCATCAAAGATTTCTCCAATATTGCACATCCTTTGTGCAAACTGCTCGAGAAGGAGTGTAAGTTCTATTTTGATGATGCTTGTCTTAGAGCATTTGGAGAGTTGAAGGAGAAGTTAGTTACTGCACCTGTCATTATTTCACCGGATTGGGGACAACCGTTTGAGGTAATGTGTGATGCAAGTGGTGTGGCTCTTGGTGTAGTATTGGGACAGAGGCGAGAGAAAATTCTTCACCCTATTTACTATGCTAGCAAGGCTCTAAATGTGGCCTAGAAGAATTATACTGTGACTGAACAAGAGCTTCTTGCGGTGGTTTTCGCATTCGAGAAATTTTGATCCTACTTGCTTGGTACCATGGTCATAGTTCATACTGAATATTCTGCATTAAAATACATGATGGCAAAGAAGGATGCAAAGCCAAGGTTGATTAGTTGGGTATTATTGCTGCAAGAGTTTGATTTTGTGGTAAAAGATAAAAAGGGGACCAAAAATCAAGTTATTGATCACTTGTCCAGATTAGAGGAAGAGGCTATGCTAAAGCTTGGTGATAGGGCTGATATTAATGATACCTTTCCAGTTGAACATGTATAGGCTGCTTTTCATGATCTGATTCCTTGGTTCACAAAATTTGCTTATTATTTGACTAGCGATATTGTGCCCCCAGATTTGTGTTTTCACCAAAGAAAAAAGTTTATGCATGATCTGAAGAAATTCTTTTGGGATGAGTCTTACTTGTATCCTAGTTGTGCTGATAGGATTATTCGTTGATGTGTGCCCGAGATTGAGATGTTGAGTCTACTTGAAGCATGTCATTCTTCGCCTGTTGGTGGGCATCATAGTGCTATTCGAACTCCACATACGATTTTCCAGTGTGGGTACTACTGGCCTACTATCCACTAAGATGCTCATGATTTCGCCAAGTCTTGTGATCGTTGCCAAAAAGAAGAGGGATTTCAAAAAGGCAAAAGCTTCCTATAAATCCTATATTGGTGATATATTTGTTTGATGTATGGGGCATTGATTTTATGGGTCCATTTGTGAGTTCACATGGGATGAAGTATATTCTTGTTGCGGTTGATTATGTATCGAAGTGGGTGGAAGCAGTTGCGCTCCCTAACAGTGAAGGTAAACGTGTCACCGGATTCTTGAAAAAGAATATCTTCTCCAAATTTGGTACACCTAGGGCAATTATCAGCGACGAATGTTCCCACTTTGTAATAAGTTGTTCAAGGCGCTACTTGAGAAATATGGTGTCCGCCACAATGTAGCCACTCCTTACCATCCGCAGACAAGTGGGCAAGTTGAAGTGTCCAACAAAGAGATCAAACAAATTTTGGCGAAGACTGTTAATGCTAATAGAATTGATTGGTCAAGGAAGATTGATGATGCTCTGTGGGCCTATCGCACTGCATACAAGACCCCCATAGGTATGTCTCCTTACCAACTTGTAAATGGGAAATCTTGCCATTTACCAGTAGAGTTAGAGCATAAGGCTTTGTAGGCGATGAAGAAGCTAAATTTTGATTGGGGTGCCTCATCTAATCAAAGAATGAATGACTTGAATGTGCTTGATGAGTTTCGCCTTAAAGCTTATGAAAGTTCAGCCTTGTACAAAGAGAAGATGAAGAGGTATCATGATCAAAGAATTGAAAAGCGAGAATTTGTTGAGGGTGATCTTCTGCTTCTATTCAACTCTAGGTTGCGCTAGTTTCTAGGGAAACTCAAATCCAAATGGACCGGGCCATTTTTACTCACAAAAGTGCTCTCTCATGGAGCGGTTGAGCTTGAGAATAGTGACGGAACAAAGTTAATGGTTAACGGGAAAAGGATCAAGATCTATCTGGGAAACGCAGAAAGTGTGCAAGAAGTTGTGGAGGCCTATCATCTTGATGAAGTCTGAGTAATCAAGAGGCATGCGTCATGCCGCGACGTTAAATCAAGCGCTGCTTGGGAGGCAACCCAAGATGTACAATCTAACCAACGATAGGTTTTTGTTTTCCATCTAGAAGTTTTCTGTGTTTAGTTGATTCTCTCTATTAATTTAGATAGATATTTTTAGTTTTTTTTAGTGTTGGCTAGAATTAGCATAGGGTCTGTGTCTAACAAGAAAATGTAAAAGGAATAGCCTAATGGTTGCTACATGTGCAGGTACGCTATGAAAAAAATCTACAGAAAATGGTCTGGTGCAGAGGTCTACGGACCCCATCGATGGTCCGTCGATACATCCACGGACCGTGGATGGTGTCTGTAGATCCCAGGTAAGCCCCTAAACTTTTCCAAGTGTAAGAGTGATCTACGGTCCCAATCTACGGACCATAGATCGACCCACGGACCGTAAATGGGGTCTCGTGGGTCCAAAACCCTAATTCTGCCTGACCCGACCCTGACCTCTCCTATTTAAAATCCCCCAATTTTAAATCATTCCACTTCCCTCTATTTACTCCTAAACCGTTTCATAACTTCCTATACTTCTTAAATCACTCCATCACTCCCCAATTAATCTTCCCTTCCTTTTCTCCAAAATCCTAAATTCCCTTTCCTCTCCAACCTCCACTCATCCCAGAAATTTCCCAATCCCTGTCAACTTCCTTATTCAAAACTCCGGTGTTAAGGTTCGGCGCAACTAGGCATTTAGTGTGGTCTAGCAAAGCTTAGTGTCATCATGTAATCACCCCACTCCTCGTTGCTTGTAAGGTAATAGACTTTCCCCTCACTTTGAATTTCAATTCATAAATTGAATAAAGAAAGTCGGGAGTCAGGTCTTGACCTTGGGTAATTAAGTTTATGTAATTACGTGCTACAATTTAAGTACTAAAACCCTTAGGACGATAGATTGTGATTGTGTCGCCTTGATAGTGTGTTAAACCTATCTTAATGCTAGTCTATATGTAAGTTTTGACTTAGGGTTCTGAATCTTGTATGAAATAATTATCCAATTGAGTAAATGGAAACCTTAGAATGAGGAACTAGCACTATTAAATGTTGAAATGCATGGTTAGACTAGGATGATGTTGAAAATGGTAAAACATGTGGGCTTGAAAATAAAGAATGGCTGAAACTTGGGCACAAATCACATCCAGATACCCCGTCTACGGAACGTAGACCAATTTATGGACCGTAGATTAGGTTCGTGGTTGGATGCACTTGAAAAATTTCACCAAGTGTGAAATCACGGATGTAGACTACGGTCCGTAGATCAACCTATATACCGTTTTGCCCATCCTTGGTTTCCATTTGTGACCAATATTGTTAGTCCTTTGATCCACGGAAGGATTCCACGGACCGTAGATCAGTCTATGGACTGTAAGTCCCCACCGTGGATGACCATTGTAGCCACTGTCGAAATTTTTTTGGGTCTTTGTTGCTGTTTATTTTTAGTTCTAAAATTTTTTCGAGTGTGTTTGTAGTTAGTTTTGGCACTAACAACGATTACACAGGTACGATGGCACCTAAGAAACTAGTCACCTATACAAAACAGGGCAAGTCAAAATTCATTGCCCCTAGCTTCAGGTTAATCGATAAAGATACGGACATAGAAAAGGATCCAACATTTGTTCCACTAGCCACGAGGACATCCCCTACAACACCTCGAGCTACCCGAAATACGTCCCCGTAGGTGGTCACCAACGTAGTCACTGTCTCCCAATCGGATGAGGAGAACATACTTATCAGGTCACCGGCTGGTTCTGTTTCCAGTTTCGAGGCTAGTTCTACGTTCGGCTACGAGTCTACCCATGCTTCGGGCTCCGAATCTATCCATGCTTCTAGGTCCAATGCTAAATCAGCCTCAGGGTCTAGCCAGAATGAACAAGTAGCCTCGTCTGATGAGGCCACTAGCTCAGAGTCAGTACCAGCATCAAGGAATAAGGATCCTAATCTAGTGGCCGGCGAGCCAAACAAATGGTGTGTTAAGGGCCAGTGGAAAATTTATCGGGATGCCAAAATGAAAAACATAGAGTCCTTACGGGGAGCTTACACACTGTCCCTGACATCCACCAGCTTTTTAACCTTCACAAGTGTGACTGGATGACTCAAGATCCAGGGACCTATAGCGAGGAGATTATGCGGGAGTTCTACGCCTCCTATGCTGCCATCCTCCGTGGTTCAATCTCCAAGCGGTCAAACCCTATAGCCCAAGATCCTGTCACTTCCACTATGGTCTGAGGTTGTCCGGTCGACATATCACATGCCACTATCAACCGCTTTCTCTATGGTCCTACCACGGGTCACTTTTGGTCACTAAACACAATGGAGTTTGATTACAGATGGGACATCATGCGAAGCGGCGCTTCCCAGAGGAATGCTGAGCAGCGAGAGGTTGTTATACTATGGTTGGCTTAGTACGTTGTTGTAGATGGCGAGCGTGCGGAGTGGGTCTCCACACCACGGTTGGGTATCCAAAAGGCCACATTAAATTTTGTGGCCAAGATCTTCTGGTTGTTGGTGCGTAACATGGTGTCGCCTACAAAAGTTGACAACCAACTCACATGGGATAGAGCGATCATGGTTGAAGCATTAGTAGCAGGATTGGAGATTGACTTTGCCCGCTTGCTGCAGGCAGAGATTCACGAGAGGGCATTCAAGACCTTCACTACTTACCCCTTTTCATGTTTGATATTTCAATTGTATAGGGAATCTGGGGTGCCGATTGGCATTATGATAGGTTGATCCACCCTACAGGGACTTTGGATATAGGCCTCATTCGAGATGAGGCAAATGTGACAGCACCTCACAGAGAGCCCCTCGATCAGGTACCTCCTTTGCGTACAAGTCTTGCAAACACGGTGGGCCAGGCATAGGGCGATGACCCCATTTTACAAGATCACACCGATACTCTCCCGGCCTCCTCTTCCCAGGCCGCTAGTAGGGCTCCTAGCTCATCCCAGTCCACACCACTGTTAGGAGCTGATGTTGTCCCATTGGCCAGAATACAAAAATTAGAGGCTCAGATGGCTACACTGCTACATCACATCCATCCTTGGATACAAAAGTTGATAGCCGAGTCTGAGGTCAGAATGGAGTGTAGGATGGAGGGCATGCTGGACTAGAAGATCCAGGCCGCTAATAAAAGTCTCGATGCCTTTGATTTGAGAATCCTTGAGCGACCAACCTTGACCATAGATCTATCCTCTTTTCAGACCGAGAGCCAATGTTGATGCCATTCTTTCCACCCCTACAGTTGAGCCTCAGGCTGTACCTACTGCGTTGGCTGATAAATACGGTGCTGGATGCTTTGCTTTATTCAGTGGGACCGCCGAGGAGGGGACTAAGCCTACACATACCAAAGGTAAGAGGCACCGTTCTAGTCGCATTGAGGAAGAAAAAGCCCAAAAGAGATAGTGTAGGCAGGAGAAGGAGACTAGAAAGGCATCAATTTTAGATGAAGAGTTGCGCCAACGGAGGGTGCGTGAGAGTATTGCAGGGGCATCGAGTTTTGCCCCAGTTGTAGAGGTCCCGCCTGTTGTGAGGGACATTGTGAACACCATTGATAGTGTGGTTAGAGTAACCAAAAGCACTACTGAGGGTGCTATGATGGATGATGTGAGCACAACTGAGGGTGACCCAAGTATTGTTCCAACGGGCTCGGGGAAACCAGACCCACCCACTTGTTCATGATTCTTCGGCGCTATGCGCCACAGGTTTGCTTCAATCAATCCATTATATGTTACTGTTTTGGTATGCATTAGGGACAATCCCATCTATTTTGTTGGGGGTGGGGTAAATGGATTGTGATTGATAGGGTAAAGTCTTAGTAACACAACTTATAAATCCTCTCTTGGGGTTTTCTTGCCTGTGTTCTTTTTCTCCAAGAGACTGTTTAATTTCTGTTGAACTAGCATGTGTTAGGATCGTATGTGTAGAAGCATGAAAAAGAATGAAGCATGATGGCTTATGAAAAATATACCCATCCAAATTATCTGATATGTGATAGAATTGGTAGACTAAGACAAGTTGAATGTGTTGGCTCTGAGTTTGACATGATAATGAATCAACTTGAACTGGGTAATCTGATCATCAAATAATGAATCTATGTGCCAAGAGTGTGTGAGGATAGTTGATTGTTCAAATAGTTTTTGTTAAAAACTAGAACTTGCCCGGTTAGTCCTGCTAAAACAATTCAGTCTAGAGGCTAGGAAGTGATCATAGGCCATTCTTCTGATAAGTCCACAATTTGCCTAAAAGAAGGATCCAACCAAATAAAATAAATGCTCCCTTTGATCCAAATGCTTTGAGCCTAAAATTAGACCATTTCTTTCAAAACCCCGAACTCACCTTCCTATAATCGACTATGTTGACCCCGGTCCCTCCTTGGACATGTGCACCTCGACTTAGGCCAAAAGACTAAGTTGAGGGTGGCTAATGTAAAAAGTAACTTCAATCATGGCCCTGACCCGATATCGGGTATTGTGCACCTCAACCAATGGAAAATCCATAAGTTGAGGGTGGCTATAAAAGAGGAAACCGAAAGAAACATGGGTATGAAAAGAGTTTTGATGTTGAAAAAAAGAGGAAATGATGTGACTTGTTGAAAGCTAAAGAAAAGAATAAAATGCAAGAAAAAGTTGAAAAAATATATAAAGAGCTACAAAGTCTAAAGTCACATCCATGGTTGAAGAAAATCAATGGAAACAAGGTAAAACAGTAGGATGGCAAAAATAGGGCCAAAAGAGGTTGAAAGCCTAGTATAATGTCAAGTAGGGCAAAAAGTCACTAAGAAGAACCCAAATGTACCACACCTGACCCTGAGCCTACATTACAAGCCAAGAAAGTCCTATAGTGATCCTAGAGTCTAGTTTGGAGAGTCTAAGCAGTGAAAATAAGGGTAGGCCTATGGTACTGAGCACTAACTGTACTTGAAGTTATTTCTGAGTGTGAGTGTTGATTGAATTCTTGTACTCAAATTTATAGTGATTGTGTGAAATAAAATGGATTTTGTTTGAAGTAAAGGCACTAGTTACATTGTCGGAAAATTGGTACTTTGGTGATAGTGAAACAATGTATGTTGTGTGTTGGTTGGTCGATCGTTTTCATGGTTTGATCTGCATGAATTAGCTTGTCGAGTCTAGCAGAACAAATTTTTCACACGGAAAATGAGTGAGATAGAGAGCCGTGTGATTGATTGTGCTTGAAATGCTTGCTTCTATACAAGTGTCATTTAGAGTCTTAGTGTGTCGCTTGAGGACAAACAACGAATTTAAGTTGAGGGTGTTGATATACCGTGAGTTTACGGTATTTCTAATACATTTAACTTACAAGTTGTGTGTGTCTAGGGCCGTTTTGTAGTAGTTTTTATGTGTTTATATCATATTTTGCAGGAAAGATGATCAGGCGCAGAAGTAAAGAGCTAGCTGAAACAAATGCAGAAAAGGGCTTCTACGGAGGTTATCTACGGACCGTAGGTTCATTGACGCTCCGTAGATGGTGGTCGTAGATCAGCAGGAAAGGAAAATCATGGATATCTAACCAAGTGTGGAACCACGGTGACCATTGACGGTCCGTAGATTGATCTCTAAGGAGAGGGATTGATTGACCGTAGATCGTTCTTCGGTCCGTATTGCATTTCTGTCGTTTGCTTTAGAGAAGCTGAAATATTTTCTATGTCCTGGTTGACGAAAGGGACTCACGGACCATAGATCCATTGATGGTCCGTGACTCTATCTCGTGGAATGAAGACGCGTGCTTGAACAAACTTTCCTTATTTTGTTTCCCTTTTTATTTAAGACTTGTTTTCTATAAATAAGACATGTAAACCTCGTTTTTAGGGTAGGATTTTATTACTTTTATTCTAGTTCTTGACTTGGGAGATTAACTTGCAACTTGAGCAATTATTAATTTCGTAAGATCGTTTTGGAAGATTTGGGTGTTGCAATTCAACTTTAATAGTGTGGTGCCTGCATTGATAATTCTTTCATTTAGAAGTCTTTTTAGTGGTTGCAAACGTTAGGACTTGCCTTATTGCTACTTGCCGGACCAAGGAGGTAATCAACAAGAAAAGAATTATCAACATAGATTTAGTGTGATACTATCTAATAGGTTAGTGTCGATTGGTGCGAAGTAATAACTACGCCAAACATCGATGTGATGTCTAATATGAGGTAAACGTAAGGGTTAGTAAATTATACACACGCTAAACATTCAGTTTGCATGTAGTACACTAGGAAATGATTGCTGTTACTAGGATTACTGCGTTATGAGCTTGTGGGGAACACGTATACCCTAGTTAATTCTCTCATCTTGATAACATATAAAATTGACTTTTGATTACTGATTACTTATTGAGTTCTTACAATTTGTTTCACAAAATCGCCCCTTCAATTACTTGTTTTTGGAAGTAATTTGACTAAACGAATATAATTATTGGTTAAAGTTAAGTCTAAACCATTTTCCTCGTCGGATCAACCCCAACCTACAAGTTGGGTTCTTTACTTTATAACAATTGCTTATGCTTCTTTAAGGAAGTGTAATTTGAGCGTAGCAGTCGTCGACTCAAAACCAAAGTCTCGGTCGTTTCCCTGTTAAAATTTATATCATTTTAATTGGTCCCACTGACATTTCTTGTCGGTCGGACAAAATCGACTTCTAAGTCAACGTAGGTTGCCCGACAATTCATCCTTCATTCTCAAGCAACCAAGGGGTAGTTGTTGACACCCAATATTGACCAACCTGTAACCCTTTCGGGAGTGCTACCGAGTAAGTACGTATTTTAAAACATATCACATGTTTAAAAATCTAATGAATTTTGTCTAAAATAATTCTATTTTAGTTTTGAAAAATTTAAAAATTATTCTAATTTTTAAACTATTTTATTATTATCAAATTATTAGTTATCGATATTTAAACTTGAAATAATTATTTTACTTATTTAGTTAAAGCTCTGGCGAAGCTCGAAATTTTGGGGTTTGGTCAAAACGGATCTCGACATATCCGTTGGGGTTCGTTTCCGTTTATTATTATCTATCTCCTAATAGTTTTCCTGAATTCGATTATGATTTTCTTATAAGTCAACGTAGGTTGCCCGACAATTCATCCTTCATTCTCAAGCAACCAAGGGGCAGCAGTTGACACCCAATTTTAACCGACCTATAACCATTTCAGGAGTGCTATCGAGTAAGTACGTATTTTAAAACATATCACATGTTTAAAAATCTAATGGATTTTGTTTAAAATAATTTTATTTTAGTTTTGAAAAATTAAAAGAATTATTCAATTTTTAAAATTATTTTATTATTATCAAATTATTAGTTATCGATATTTAAACTCGAAATAATTATTTTACTTATTTAGTTAAATCTATGACCAAACTCGAAATTTTGGGGTTTGGTCAAAACGGATCTCGACCGATCCGATGGGGTTCGATTTTGTTTTTTATTATCTATCTCCTAACAGTTTTTTTGAATTCGATTATGATTTTCTTATATCTTTTATGAATGTTTACTCGAAAAAAATCTATAATAGTTGTCAATCTAGTTTTAAGCATGATTTGTTGGATCTCCTCATTGTTGAGTTGATTCAGATACTGCCTAAAGACTTAGTGTTTGTTGTATGCTTGATTTTATTTGATGTGATTGGTCGATCATGAATGAAATTGATAG